>JAVTVY010028225.1:0-11056 GCA_036873755.1 Hanleya hanleyi
ACCCGATCCGCCATATAGCTCAATCGAGCCACCCCTTCGCATATGTCATTTTGAAGGAATGGTAGTACCTAGAAGCTTGGTACTATAAATACTGGTTATCAAAAAGAGAAGGATAATTATCATGTGGTCAGACCCGGGCGCTCTGATGTATAAATATTTTTGAGGGGGACCAATAATCCGAAACTATGGACTACTTCCATAGAGTGGGTTTGTCATCATCAGTTACATGTGTAATATGTATTTGGATAACCTAACTATAATTATTCAAAGAATGTTGCAAAAAAAAAATTGACCTCTTAAGTTAGGTCAGGGCAGTCATTATCTATAGGCTTCTGACCGATCACCATGTGCAACTGTTGTATGAATTTGGAGAGCCTAGTTATATAGTTCTTCAAGAGATACTATGCTCGACACTGACTATGGACAGACGGGCAGAGGGATGGACAGACAGACAAACCCTGCTGATGACAATAACTCTTGGCCAAAACTGGTCAAATGAAAATCAATTACTTTGAGGTTTGGGGTATACTTGAAATTTGATCAATATCCACATCTCTGAATTGGGGTTTTTCACATTTTCTGACCTGGATGACCTATCTTGACCTTTGTCTGACCTTTTGACCTCAAAGTAAATACAGTTATTCTCTGCCCAATATACAAGGAAGGCATGAAGTTTTAAACCAATTCTGGACATTAAACAAGATTTCCCATTTTTTACAGGTTTTCTGCCTTGAGTGAACTTGACCTTTTGACCTAAACATAACATGACTTTCTTCTTTGCTCCATCATCACTATATACCCAATGTTTGGAACCAATTGATAATCTGAAACTGGAGCTTTTCCTCTTTTTTTTGCAGATTCTCTAGCCTAGTATGTGACCTTGACCTTTGACCTAGTTTAAGAGAAAAAGTGTGGGAGCTCGGTGCCCCAGGGGTGGGACATATTCCCGGGTTAGCAGATGAGTTGAATAAGTGTAGGATGATGTAAGCACACAGAACATATGATAGTATAGGGTTGGGCGAAGCCTACTTCAGAAGATAGAGGGTAGGGCTCGATGCCACGATGGTGGGGTGGAGTGGGGGGAAATAGGGAAAGTATAAAAAAAAGAAAAATAGGCCGCTGAGAGCCATGCATTGGTAAATTGATATTCAATATGCAATATTTCACATTCATTCCATGTGTGTATGTTGTGTACATGTATAGGTTTCAAGATGTGGAATGAATACCCTAATAATTCAGTCAGAGGAAGTGAAATTTACAATATGATGAGGGGGGAAGCAGCCATGATTGACCGTACAGAATTCCCCCAGTCCTTGTTAGCCTTTTCTTGTTTATTTTAATGACCATTAACTATGACCAAATGTATGAAATAATGTTGAATGTATTTTACACAAAGAATAGAATAAATCTTTTAATGTGGTTCAGCAAAGTTGCTGTCCTCACAAGCCTGCTGTTTGTCTCTTTGCATTTCTGGCATTGTACACAATGGTAGTACACTTTAATATCACTCAGTAGAACACTGAAGTTGGAAGATAAAACTGATCACACTAATTGACTTGCAGCTATTTTGACCTGTTGTGGGACAATTAAGGATACTGACCCTCCTGCACACACTTTTGCACACCCTCTAGAATTTGTCTTTATCAAGCTGATTTATGTATCATAGCTATGGTAATGTATATATTTTTTAAAGCACATTTCTCAAGGATTCCAAATATATAAATCTATCCACTGTAAACCTTTAGATCATGAAGATATTCAGATTAAAAAAAAAATGATTTAAAATTTAATTTTCTAAATGTTATTTTCAAAAAAGTATTCAACTTATGGTACATGTAACTTACATCATTATTTCCTGTAGGAGACAGATTTACAGCTGACACATATATAATTGGAATACTTAAGAAATGCGCTTTCAACAAATATACATTACCATAGCTATAAGGCATACTTCTATCTGTATAGGGGCTGTAAAAGTGTCTGCAGGAGGGCTAAGTACCCTTAACAGTGGTTGTGTTATACTGAAACTCACTTCATAATGATATGTGTTACATTGTGTGCTAATGTATTACAATGTGTACTAATAATAAAATGTGTCTGAATGCTGAAATGTTCTTGTGGTTGTTTCAAAATAGCAGATCTATAGGTTTCTTTATAGGTTTGACTATAATTTGTTAGTTTTAAGCTCAATACAGGTAATGATTTTATGACTGCTCCGACAATTTGTTTCATTTTCTCCAATGTCCAAGACACAAGTTCATTCAAATAACCAATACCTTTTGACAATTTTATTTCACAGGCCATAAAAATAAGCAATTCACATTGGTTTTTCTTCCACAAAGAAACGGACTATGATGCTACCAAGATGTAAAAATTTGAAATGATTGCCCAAAATAATGAGCTTTGGGAACCCCCTCTAAAACTAGTTGGGAATTTCCTGTAGATGGCAAAGTACAAACTGGTCACCAAAAACCTACTAAAACACATATCTTTGCACGTAATGTATAAGCTGCAATTGACGTAGAAATATGAAGTTTAGCGGTCATAAAATTTGTTGCGTATAACAGGACATTTGGCTTTGAAGTGGTTGAAATGCCAAATAAATGGCTTCTACACTGCCAAAAATACCCTACTTATTTAAGATAATGCCCTAAAATTTTCTTGAAATAAGATAATTTTTACTCAAAATAAGTTAAATTTTAAGAAAATTTTAAGATTTTTTTTGTAGAAGTAAAAGTTGGAGTGGGGTAAGTATATTTTACTTAAACAAGAAAGAATAAGAATTTTTCTTAAAACAAGATTTTTTAAGAAAATTCTTAATTTTCTCTTGTTTAAGTAAATATACTCCAACTTTTACTTCAACAAGACAAAAAAATCTTAAAATTTTCTTAAAATTTAACTTATTTTGAGTAAAAATTATCTTATTTCAAGAAAATTTTAGGGCATTATCTTAAATAAGTAGGGTATTTTTGGCAGTGTAGTATGTAGAGTGAAGTTTGTTTCGTATACCTGTAAGTGGAGAGGTAGTTTTACATGCATCGTGCGATACTTCTGATCATGTGACATTGGATAGTATTCTGAGGATGTTCAGTGTACTGAAAATGAAACATTTATAAATAATGTTATTGTTTATTATTAAAACAAACCCGTTGTTACTATATGCCATATTTCCTCCATCTGGAGATCCACTGCAAACTAAATTATCTCCCCTGATCGGTACCCTGGATCGTCCGCTAGGTGGCGTGCTCTCCGCGCATGTCCCATTCACTTTTTTCCATACTGTGGCAAGACCTGTTTTGTGTGAAGGCCGAGCCAAGCGGGGAGGATGGGTGGGTAAATCAAACCGTAACAACGGGTTTGTTTTAATAATAAACAATAACATTATTTATAAATGTTTCATGTTTATGTCTTAAAACGTCACCCGTTGTTACTATATGCCAGACTCCCAACAGTGGGGGTTGGGTAGCCGGCCTTGTGGCTTGCTTTGGATTGAGCGGACCGATCAGGGGAGATAATTTAGTTTGCAGTGGATCTCCAGGTGGAGGAAATATGGCATATAGTAACAACGGGTGACGTTTTAAGACATAAACTTGATAACTGGGCGCCCATTCAACCTCGCATATATAAAACTCAAGACATCCAAGACATAAATGTTGAGCCTCAGGTGGACTTGATGGTGAGTTGAGATGGAGGTGCATTATGGGATACGCAACTGTGGAACTGGTCTATACATATTCTGGAATGTCTCAGTACACTGCAAGTGACGTCATCGCACACATGTGCACATGTATTGTAACATATAAACCAGAGCTATGGTTGCATTTGGAGGATTGTGCCAGTTGCAAACCACAGGTCAGGTTTTGGGGTTATTTTGATTAGGTCTGCAATTTTGGATCTCAACAGTGATTGTTCAGGATGTGATGTCATAAGCAGTACAGAATGGGTTGTAGTTTGACAAAGTGTTGTAAAAGTGTAGGCCCATTGGCATTGGACATTGGGTGTAAAACATATATGAACAGTTTGTAACCAACCTATCAAGGATGGACATACTACTCACCTGAACATCAGCAGTAAATAAAAGGCATTTTCAATGTGAGTTGTGTTGGACATGTGTGTGTCTGGACCTGTCTGTTTCTGGGCACTAATATAGTAATCCAACTGTTCATGTAGCAAGAGTGACATAATGGGAGACTTGCATTAACCCAACCACCTCACTACAGCATACATCAAAAATGTCCTTTCTTTTCTACTGATGGCGTAACTCCCAGTGATGTGGGTAGTACATCAGACCTTTTCAATTACGGTAAAAGTTCAATATTGATCTTCACCATTTTACACCACACAAATCACACCAGAAATGCCCCATCTATACCACTGATGAAGCCACTTCAGATAAAATCATTAATGGAGACAAAAAAAATGCCCAGACAGAAGTCCAACCATACCCACATAAACACCCAACCAGTACATAAGCCAGCCCTACAATCCTCCACATCGAACCATATCCGTGCTTTATTAAAATCCAATTTTGCATACATGTGTACTTTGAAGAGACTTTCATTACACAAGGACATCAGCAGCCCAGAATCCGAATCATAATCCGAACGCATGGTACGATCACATGTAGGATAATTATTCCTTGGTGGGCCTCAAAATGTGACCATCACAAAATAACAAACACTATTGTGTCTGTGAACTATTGATTTTATTTTATTTTCATTTTTTTCAATTTATATAATTTTAGGCTGTTTGTAATATCATTGAAAACCAGATAATTTCATTACGGTACCTCTTTTAAATGGAGTTATGTGACATAGTGATTTTAACTCTGAAATAGGGTCAAATACATGGAGATTGAAGTCAATCTGCTAAAGATATTTTCTAATTTAATGTGAAAATTCTCTTAGCTCTGTAAGATGATACACAATTCACGTGAATGGAACTACGTATCTCGCTTAATTCAAGTTAATCCATGGACAATGCTGTCTGGCCTCGATGATAGTGAGCAGAGCAATGACATATGCCTGACTGCAGAGCTTCAGTTTGTTAATCAGGGTACTCTGCTATGTCTGTAACCCAGAATATATTTTTCATCGAGTATACCCGGTAGCCATGATAGCTGGTATATTTTCGATCTGAGTTGCCAAAATTATCATAAATGTAAGCGATCCTTTTTTGCAGTAAGTGAACAGGGTTTAATGTCGCTTTCAACATTTTTTCAGCTATATCACGACAGGGAAATGAATGGAGAGGAGGGGGAGGAGGAGGGGTGGGGGGACCTACTTGTAACAGAGCAGATTTTAATGCTGCCATTTTGAAGTGCTGTTCCACTGAAATATGATGGCATAGGCAGACATGACACCCCACTCAGTCACATTATACTGACACCGAGCAAACCAGTCCTTGTTATATGCTCTAAATGCCAAGCATAAGCGAGGAATCAACAAGTTCCATTTTTTTTCAAGTCTATCTGACCTGGCCTGGGATTTAACCCGGTACCTACCGCTTACGAAGCCTACGCTCTAACCATTAGGCAAACGCAGTGTACAAAGAATATTTGATACATAAAATTTACACCAGTTACCAATAGTTGAAAACCAGCTCCATTTTAAAAACATAGGAGAGAGACCATTAGAACAAACCAGAGCTCACGCGGTGGTTCACATGCTGTGCACCAATCACTGCCACCGGGGCAAGCCTTTGGTACATGCCAGAGTGATAACTTTCCGTTTCCATAGTGAGCTAAGAACGTAGTGACCAAGATGACCAGGAAGGGGAATTGTATACAGAAAACAACAAGACAGTGATGTGGAAAGAGCGGATTATTAGAATCAAAACATTCAATTACTGTTGTTAGGCCTACACTTTAATTCCTGTGTGAATGATTACTTTTGTGAAATGAAGGAGTCAAATGAAATGCCCACCCCACCAACCTCGGGCAAGGGTGAGGCTAGTGAGGGATTAACTGGGAATTTACAACAACATTATGCCCAGGTGTTTGGGCTTTCACAGGTTTTGGGGTCCCGTTTATGTTGAGATTTACAGGAAAACACAGGAAAAAAATATTGTGAGTACTAAATTTCATGGATAAATTTCATTAAAAAAAGTGGGAAAAATACTTTGTTTGGTTACTTTCTAATAGAATTAGGGGAAAATGAGCTGGCAAAATTGTCATTACTGAGCTATTTTGGAAGGTAAAATATTCATTAAACCAGTCTGACCACATCTTCACAAGTTGAGTTAAATACTAAATACTCGCAGAGGGTTTAAATGGACATTTTTGGTGATTCGAATGAGTTCTTGAGTAGATGCCTCTAATATACAGTATCGTACATTTCATGCCCCGTGCTTGTTTTGAAATAGCATCCCGAGCCTGTGGTTCTTGCTTTGACTTCTAATGTCGATTTCAGCTTCACATAAAAGCAGTTGTGTCTGCAATGAAATTCAAAACTATCACATTTCATACCTCGCAGCACATTGGCCTAATGAGCTAGCCTAGCGTATTCACTGATTGGGTTGATTTAGAGTAAACTCCTTGATTTATTTATATACAGAACTCGTATGTGTGACTAACCAAGCCAGTGTATCCATCCTAACAGATGGATCAATGCACTGGTTCGTGAGGATGGTCAGGCCATGATGTAGCTCAATCATGGCTAGTTCAATCATGAACGTCGCTCGCATGGGCTTACTCCATTCAACTCAGCCCATTAGCATTAACTTCAGAAAATGTTTGCGAAATAATCGTTTGGATTTCACTGGTGTTGGTCGTCTAAGGTAAGATTTGTCTTTATTTCGCAAAGATTTTCTGAAGTTAATGTCGTAGAATATTTGTAAGATGTTTATCTAGCCACAGCAGAGCTAAAAGCCAGACAAACTCCGAGAAAATAGAGTCCACAGTGCCCCCATAAAATATGTGGGGAATCTGCACCGTTGTTCGCTAATGGGCCGAGTTGAACGGAGTAAGCCCATGCGAGCGACGTTCATGATTGAACTAGCCATGATGTACAGCTGAAGAAACTGATTGGAGACCATAGAAAAGTTGCTGTCCATAAACCATTTGTTGTATACGAAATTATAGATGGTGTATTGTCTGATGTAGAAACAACTGTGATACTGGAAATTAAAACCACTATTGTGGATAAATAAAAATAATGAAATTTAATAAACACAAGAATTGTTTATTTCCCCCTGTTTTCCGCCTGTTTTTTTTAAATTTAATTTACTAAAATGTCCAAGTGGGGAAATGTCCGAGTGGGGAACTGGCCAACTCCAAGTGGGGAACTCCCGTTTTGTGTGTCGAAAATTGGTGTCTCTTTGGTCTATTTATTTTATTTGCTGTTGTTTGCAAAATAAATCAGTGACAAATGTACTCAATTTAAAAACAACGTTGCTAGAAATTACATTATTTTCAAATTAAACCGAATCAACTATTACCAGTTCAAAACGATGATTATTCTTGACTAATCAATACCATATCTTCAATCATTATCAGCCAGCATGAGGGTCTTCAATCTCCCGCTGTTCGCATTTTCTTCCCTCCAAATGAAAGAGTTCCATTCACAATATGTGATGACGTCAGGAACGAAACTACTGGCATCGAGACTCTCCCGGCCGATACAAGGGAAGTTACTCCTGTTGGAATTTGGAAAGCTGCGTGTAAATAATCCAGTCAAGCCAAGCGTATTGAAACAAGAGATTCTTTGATAAAACAAATAATGATAACGCAAATCGGGATGAAAAGAGAGTCGTTCTCTTCTGTTCTAATTTTTAGCCGGATATATTTGTTTTTAATTTGTTTTTTTTTTTCAATAATTCTTCCTGCAGAGTACATCTCTCAAACATTTAGTGCTCGTGTTTTATAGATCTCATGATATTCCCTATTTTCTTATTAAGGGGGTATCGTTACCTTCATATATCCCACAAAACTTACATTTATCAGCAAATGAGCATTCATATCGATTGGAATTGAATAACGGACTTGGAATTTCCCTCAAAACTGTCAGCAACAGCTAAACACCTTGGATTTGGGGTTTTCTTTAACATGCAATTTTGGTAGTTCTCGATATCGTCGAAAATCTACATAGCGAAGGGCCCATTCATTGTCTGTGGTTAATTTTAGTCACTAATACATGTTGTAAAAACATAAGCAAAGAATTTGACTGTATACACTAAAATCCCATTGAAATACAGGTTATTTTTAAGATTTTTTCAATCATATATACGAAACCTGATTTATATGAAAAACAAAACGACCACAATATCAGCTTTTTAATATACAAGTATATACCGTAGTACTCCAGTATATAAGACTGTTATTCAGGGAGATATATGCTATAGCATAGTTTTCTGCCTGTGAATGTATCGAGGTCCCTTAAGGTAAATATCAGCAGGGAAATCCCCCATCATGCATTGAAACTAAGGATTGGAACCTAACCACGTTTTAAATTCTGCTGATTTTTCTAATTCTTCAGCAAGACAGAGAAAGAAAAAAAAATCCATGTAATGTTCTCTCCATGCACACGGCAATTCAATTTTTAAATGAAGTATATACACTGAAAAAAAAATCTTAAAATTTAAGGAATATTCCCCGACTATCACACCAACGGAATATTCCTTAAAATTCAATAAGGAATATTCCGTAGCATGAAATTCCTTAACATGGTAAGGAATATTCCTTAGTTATGTTGAGAAATATTCCGCTTATGTAATAGTCGGGGAATATTCTTTAAGTTTTTAAGGAATTTGTTTTCTGTGTAGCAGCAACGTGCGGCGCTAAGATGATTCACTCCCCCCCCCCCCACTTCATGTAGATAGAGCTGTGCTGCTGCTAAGAAAGTACGCAAAAGCCAATCAGGTTGAGAGCGCGTGGGAACCGCTATATATATGCAGGATATCGGGACTTCCTGATTACTCTCGTCTATAAATCATACCCTCATTTCGTACACTGGTCCGTTTATTCTTATCATATTTCACGGGCATTCTTATCATTTTGGGGCTATTTTCGTTCGTTTTCATGTATATTTGAGTAAAAGAGGTGCGGATTTTCTATACCTTTTAATATAGCATAAAACTTAATCCAGATCCTCAAATTTGCAACGACAATTGTAATTTTCTTCTCTCCACAATACCCAATATTCATGTATATCAAGTATATTTCATTCTCAATGTTCACGTTGACAAAACCGTTCAAAACGAAGACATAATACCATACAATCTGATCTCATAAACGGTATTCGATTGTTAAAAATCTTCTTGCGGGAAATAAATCGTTTTGAGTCCAATACTGCGAGATATTCAGTACGGTATGTGAATAATTTCATGAATAACTATATTATTTATACATTCCACGACTACCTAACATTGATTGGATACCTGGACAGGTATCATCAGTGCAGAGCTCTTGAATACATTTGCTCGTTATCAGGGAGTAGCATCTGTTTCTCTATAATATACTATACATCACAGTACATCTGTATCTGTCATTACATACTAGACAGGTTAATATTTCATATAGATTTGTATATACGGACTTTGCTGTTACTACTACTGTTATGTTTTTGTCTTGTGTGTAATTGCCTTTGGCCCTCTGTGGCATATCTGTGCAAATAAATGATTCTGATTCTGTATCGGTAAGCGAGTCGTCAAACGAATCATGTGAAGGGCGCCAGAATTAGCCGACAAGCACGTGCAGAGAATACAGCCAATTGACGGCCACTTTAATGCTTTCTCGCGCGTCCGAAACGAGCTAGGCGCGTGAAATTTCAATCCCGGCTTCAGGATATAAATAGAGCGGGTCAGGCGTTCGAACTCACCGATTCTCTTGAACCGCACCAGTGTCACATATTCCTATTTGCGTCATGGCTCCCAAAACACCGACTGGTTCCAAAGGCGCCAAGAAGGCGATAAAGAAACGAGCACCAAAGGGTGGTGCTGGGAAAAGAAGGAGGCGGAGGAGGGAAAGCTACGGCATTTACATTTACAAGGTGATGAAACAAGTCCATCCCGACACCGGCATTTCTTCCAAGGCGATGTCAATAATGAACAGCTTCGTCAACGACATCTTCGAGCGTATCGCAGGAGAGGCTTCCCGTTTGGCCCACTACAACAAGCGATCGACCATCACAAGCCGAGAAGTCCAGACTGCTGTCCGTCTGATTCTGCCCGGCGAGTTGGCCAAGCACGCCGTGAGTGAAGGAACCAAGGCTGTCACGAAGTACACCAGCAGCAAATAAATATATAGCGCCTGTCGCTATTTCAACGGCCCTTTTCAGGGCCAACCAAATATTTCGAGAGAGTACTTCTACCATTGCACATTCAAATCAATTTGAACATCAGATTCCATCCATACCGCTTCCTTTTGAATCATTGTAAATTAAATCGGCAGATTTGTGATTTTCCCCCAATATGGTCCATTCTGCCCGAAATTGTCCAAAGTTCTTTTCAACTAAAAGTTTAAGGGGGTGCAAATTAATATAGTGATTTTCAGATGAAGTCATTCACACCCATGGATGTAGTACGTTAAACTTTCATGGGGACCCTCAGAAGAATCTTAGTTACTTTTTTCAGCGGATGCCGGGGTGAGGGGAGGTTAAAATGACAGGCCCTCCTCTTCCCCTCCCCAGTCTGAAATAAACAAAACAAACATCAGTCCTCAAATAAAAACAAAGATTCCACACTCGATGTAAATGGAAGTCCCAATATTTTATAGAGCAGCCTATTAGAAATGTATGTCAGTTTGTATTATTATTGCACCGTACCTTTGTTTCTCTATGTAAATTCGATGTAAAAGTACTACGATACCGTAAAGCAAAGTGCCCGCCTCGCGAGCTTTCTGTTTTCAAAGATTTTTCTAATGTTTGCTTAAATATTGGAGATTGACAGGAATTCAAAAGGTATAAAACAATTGTATTTATTTCTACAAGATTCAAGCATGCATTTTAAGTTTTGCAGCGGATTGAGCACAAAAACACGCGGATGTGAAAGAGAGCACAAAAAGCCTCATCCATTGGCTGACGCTTTCGCCGACTCGTCATTTGATTGGATTATTATCGCG
>JAVTVY010028226.1:0-100406 GCA_036873755.1 Hanleya hanleyi
TATGGCCGCCAAAATCCAAAATGGCGGCCAATGTCCATTGAATCACGCATTTTCCTGCCCTAATATGTAGAGGTGGACCATCCTTGGTCCGAATGCGTCCTGGGGGGTGTCATCTTGTAGCTCTCGGGGTGTAGACCCCGATTTGAGGGATATCCATATCATCTGTGACGTCATCGGTGACGTTATCAGTACAAGTAGTAGTGAAAGCGGGCATTTTGGGGGTGCGTGTGGGTGTGTTTGGGGTAAAGATGGACCATCCTTGGTCCGAATGTGTCGTGTGGGGTGTCATGTTGTAGCTCTCGGGGTGTAGCCACGACTTGAGGTTCTTCCATGTCATCTGTGACGCCATCGGTGGCGTAATCAGTACGAGTAGTAGAGAAAGCGGGAGTTTCGGAGGTGCAATGGAGTGCGTTTGAAGTAGATGACGGCCTTTTTTCCATCCAGCTACCAGATAGAGTTACCTGTGAATGTATGCGCGCGTGTGTGTGAGTGAGTGAGACTGGTCTAATGTATCGTCTGTTTTCATCATTTTGCATATGCGCAGTCTGGTCGTAGTAGAAAGTAGGCATTTTGGGGATTCGTGGAGGTTTGTTGAGTGATTGAGGGACCATCCCTGGTCAAATGGACCGTGTGGGGTATCAGTGTGAAGCTCTCGTGGGTCAGACTGGCTTGTTTTCATTGGAAGTCGCGCCAATCTGGGCATGCGCAGTTGGGGTCTAGTAAGTAAAGTGGTCATTTTAGGAGGTGTGTGGGGGTCTGTTGAGTGGCGAGGGACCATTCTTGGTCCGAATGCCTCGTGTGAGGTGTCAAAGTGAAGCTTTCGTGGTGTAGACCATGACTTGAGGGGTGTCCCTGTCATCTGTGTCGTCATTCTTGACGTCATCAGTAGGAGTAGTAGCCAAAGTGGGAATTTTGGGGATGTGAAGTAAGGTGTTTGGGGTAGAGAGAGACCAGGTTTGGTCCAAATGGCTTGGTTGGGATGTCCTAGTGAAGATTTCGTGAGTTAGACTGGCAAGTTTTTTTATTGAAAGAAGATGTCTGAATGCCAATCTGAACATGCGCAGTTGTGGTGTAGTAAGTAAAGTGGTCATTCCGGAGGTGCGTGGGGATCTGTTTGAGCGATTGAGGGAACATTCTTGGTACGAATGCGTCGTGTGAGGTGTCAAAGCAAAGCTTTCATGGTGTGGACCATGACTTGAAGGATATCCGGGTCATCTGTGACGTCATTACTGACTTACTTGTAGCCAAAGTGGATATTTTTGGGGTGTGAAGGATGGTGTTTGGGTAGAAATGGACCATCCGTGGTCCGAATGCGTCGTGTGAGGTGCCATCTTGTAGCAACACCCACCAACGACAAGCTCAATGTTTCCACACCCTGGTGAATTAGCCCTGAAGTCCTGCGCGCATATACGTACGGGTGTAGTCCGTAATAAGTACTATTCTGATTAGTTAGTTCAAAAGCAGAACAACAACAACATCAAAGATTACAGGTCAATCCTTTCATTATCCCCTCCATCACAGCACATCCACGCTAAGGGAACCACTATGGGTGTGTTTACAATTAACTTATGCTATTGTCTGTGTATTCAGAAGTTCATTGTTCTGATCTCAGAATGATGAGGGACACGAGTTAATCCCTATATGTACAGACACCACCACACATCACTATTACCACCACCACACACCAGTTCTACCACCACCACACACTACCACACACCACAGGCGTCAGGCGTCAACGCCCGGTGGTGGTAGCTCCCATGTAGCAGAGTTCTTGGATCGGAGCTCTTGGAGCTCAAAGCTTGTGGAGCTCAGAGCTCGGAAGTGATGTCATCGCACGCATGTGCACGTACCTGTGGTGCACCCTGTACACTATAGCCATTAGAGAATAGGGTACACCAGGGTGCGGGTGTGGTGCGGTGTGTGGTGGTGTCTGTACATATTAGGATTAACTCGTGTCCCTCATCATTCTGAGATCAAAACAATGAACTTCTGAATACACGGGAAATAGCATAAGTGAATTGTAAACACACCCATAGTGGTTCCCTTAGCGTGGGTGTGCTGTGATGGAGGGGATAATAAAAGGATTGACCTGTAATATTTGATGATGTTGTTGTTGTTGCTCTACTTTTAGACTAACCATGAACCAGAATAGCACTTATCACGGACTACAACCGTAGAGCTACGTATAGGCGCGCAGGGTTTCAGGGCTAATTCATCAGGGCGTTGAAGCATTGAGCTTGTCGTTGGTGGGTGCTGCTACAAGATGACACCTCACACGACGCATTCGGACCACGGATGGTCCATTTCTACCCCGAACACCTTCCCTCACACCGCCAAAATATCCAATTTGGCTAAAACTCCTACTGAGGACGTCAGCAATGACGTCACAGATGACCCGCATATCCCTCAAGTCGTGTTCCACACCATGAAAGCTTTGCTTCGACACACCACACATTCGGACCAAGAATGGTCCCTCAATCGCTCAAACACATCCCCACGCACCTTCAGAATGACCACTTTACTTACTACCCCACAACTGCGCATGTTCAGATTGGCGGGACTTTCAATCAAAAAACATGCCAGTCTGACTCTACCCCACGAAAGCTTCACTAGGACACCTCAATCGGGCCATTCGGACCAAACATGGTCCATCTCTACCCCAAACACCTTACTTCACACCCCCAAAATTCCCACTTTGGCTACTACTCCTACTGATTAGGAAGTAGAATGACGTCACAGATGACAGGGACACCCATCAAGTCATGGTCTACACCAGGAAAGCTTCACTTTGACACCTCACACGAGACATTCGGACCAAGAATGGTCCCTCATCACTCAACAGGCCCCCACGCACCTCCCAAAATGATAACTTTACTTACTACACCCCAAATGCGCATGCGCAGATTGGCGCGACTTTCAATGAAAACAAACCAGTCTTACCCACGAGAGCTTCATGCGGATACCCCACACGGTCCATTTGACCAGGAATGGTCCCTCAATCTCTCAACAAACCTCCACGAATACCCAAAATGCCTGCTTTCTATACTACAGCCAGACTGCGCATGCCCAAAATGAAGAAAACGGACGATACATTAGTAAAGTCTCACTCAATCACTCACTCACTCACTCACACGCGCGCATACACTCACACTCACAGGTAACAGGATGTGGAAAAAAGGCCGTCATCTACTCCAAACGCAATCCATTGCACCTCCGAAATGCCCGCTTTCGCTACTACTCGTACTGACGACGTCACCGATGACGTCACAGATGACATGGATATCCCTCAAATCGGGGTCTACACCCCGAGAGCTACAAGATGATACCCCACAGGACGCATTCGGACCAAGGATGGTCCATCTCTACATATTGGGGCAGGAAAATGTGTGATTCAATGGACATTGGCCGCCATTTTGGATTTTGGCGGCCATATTGAATTTTCAGACCAATTACAAACCATTCCAAAATTAACTAATTATTCATACCCTACGTAGGACTAGAAAAAACCTAGTTTGTGGTTAGAAAATTGATTTTCGAGCAGGAAATTGTGAGCTTCTATGGGTATTGGCGGCCATTTTGGATTTTGGCCGCCATATTGAATTTGAGGCCAAATCCAGGGTGGCCCCTCAGCGAAATTGAAAGGGCATAAGTTAAGGATGACGGAACCACTGAGAAAACTTTGACCCCAAAAAATGTTAGTTTTTTCTTGGCTGGGATCTGTCTATTCATGTCTAGTCTTACTCGTCTGTGGTCTTCAGTGTGCTGTGCCTGTATTACAAAGGATAGAAGAGTTTGTAGTTTCTTGTTTTCTGGTGTTATTTTTTGCCACCGACAGTCACACATAGTCAATAGCAATAATTAATTAGGTACATAAATAAATCAGTTAATAAGTAACTAAATATTATAAATAAAATAATATTATAATTAAAGCCGATTGTGAATGTTTGATATAACCTCCAGTCTTCTGCCCCTGCTAGAAAACCGGACAGTTAACATTCGATAAAGAGGGTTGGAAATAAGGGAACACAATTTGATCGGTGCTCATTATTAGGAGCTTTTGATCTGTGAATTTGTCTATGTTATTGCTATGGCCTTTTTGATTGGTTAGTGTCAAAATAGTTTTGATTCTAAGCGTGCTACATTTATTTAAATTTGGTCTTTGGTTTCTTGGTGTAACCATATAATATTAAATGGTAGAGTAATAGTCAGTCGTTTAGTGATGATGTGTTTTTTATTAGCATAGAGTTGTGATTTTAGTCCTGTTTTGCCTAGTCTTAATCTTGTGATGATGCGGTCGTCACGTTTACTGGAATCCACAACTCCGTCTTTTCCCCTTATGTAGAATACTATGTAGCCATCTACCTCGGTTTTCTTCGTTCCATTCCTTTTCCCATTTACTATCTATTCTGGATTTAATGATAGAATTCAGTTTTGTGTTCCCTAGTCCTATATGCACGTCAGGTGCAGTTTTGGTGAGGCTGTCTTTGGCTGTCCTATCGGCAGCTTCATTTCCCCTAACGTTCTCGTGGGCGGGAATCCAAGCTAAAATGGCGTCAATGTCATTGTCTCGTATTTGTGTACATAAAATTTCTATTTCGTGCATGAGGTCAGGTCTGCTGTCGGATTGGGAGTTCTCTATAGATATCAGTCCGCTTAAGGAATCGCTAAGAATAACGATGGAAACCGGTCGGTTCTGAAGAACCCATTCGAGGGCCTTGATTATGGCGACTAATTCAGTGGTGTATGCAGACATATTGTCTGGTAGTTTGAAACCTTCGTGAATGTCGAGTTCTGGTATAACGAATGCAGAACCTGTATTGGAGCCGTCTGTATATATTTTCAAGCGATTTGTCCAATGTGTGTCAATATATTCGAGGGCAGTGACCCTTATATGCTCTGGGTTGTCCTGTTTGGTGATGTAGCTATGTATATCCGTGTCCAAGTGAGGTGTGATTAGTTGCCATGGTTGTCTATTGACCTTGTCAGTGTCAGAGATACAAGAGATAGGAATGTCGTGTTCTTGGAATAATCGTTCCATCGTGTAGCCGAGTGGTGCGAAGTCTCTTTCCCATTTTGTTTTTAGGTATTCGTATTCGGATTTTGGGCCAAAAATTTTGTGGCATGGGTGGTTTTCGCCCTTGGCTATTGTTTTCCCTGCATGTTTCATTGACAGCTCTTCTCGTCTTAAATGTAAGGGTTTTTCATTAGTTTCTATTTTCCCAGTTGAGGAAGTCCCGCGCAATTTTAACTATCATGTCAGTCTTGTTTAGCTTTGGATGAAGGGGATTAATAACTGAGTTTAACACAACATTGATAAAGCCCAGAATGTCAAATTTGGTTAGGTTCTTTGTCTCTATCTCTTGTTCATTGATTTCACTTTCCATTGTATCACCTGAGTTTGTGTTCACGGCTGTGGCTATTGTCTCAGTTGCCTTTGCTTTGTGTAGAGCGGTGGTCATTTCTATACTGATTTTTCTATTCATTCTAGTTTCTTTTACAGCTTCGGCGTGAGAAATCCCTTTGTCTGCTTTGGTGAATTCAACTCTTTTTGCCTCTTTGAAAGCTATACAACCTTTGTAGGCCGCTGATTGGTTGCCTTTGCAATTTACACATGGTACTTTTGTTTCAGTACATTCTTCGTAATTATGATTTCCAGAGCATTTCGCACATAAAACTTGGGATTTGCAAAATTTTGAAAAATGCCCATATTTCTGGCATTTAAAGCATCGTTTTGGTGCGTCATAAAAAGGTTTAACTATAATGTTATGAAACCATAGCCGGACAGTTTCCGGTAATTTTGATCCTTTGAATACTAGCATAATGCTTGTCGTTTCCTGTTTGTTCTTTTGCATTCTTTTGGCATATACGACGTTTTGTTTTGAGAGAGTGGAGAAAATGTCTTCTAGTTTGACACTGAGGTCAATTCCATAAATTACTCCTTTGCATTGCTCTCTACGCTGTATGAATTGTTTTACCGAGACAGGTTTATCTGCTAGCAGGTCTAAACGTAGTAATTTGTCGTACTGAGTTTGTGATTTGCAGTGGACTTTCAGATCACCACCCGGAAGTTCAAAGATTTGATGTACGTCACCAGCACATTTTTTAAGATCGTTTGCTACCTTGACCTTTGGAAATTTACATGCTCTCAGTTGAGTTAAACTATGGATGATAGCAACAAAATTTGCTAGACTCTTTGGGGATTTGGGACCAGGGGCGTGTTTTTTGTGAGGGGCGTTTTTATCGGGGGTGATTTCTGAGAGTTTCCTTTTAGGGGTTTTTACGGGGGATTGGGAGGCTTCCATTATTTGATTTGTTTTAATTTAGATCAAAACTAGGTGTTATTTGAAGAGGACTTAAGTGATAGAAAATAGTAGTCTAGGTGCAAAAATTGAATTAAAAAAACTTAGCTCTGGTTCACTGATTTCTCCTGCTGTTGTTGTTGGTTAGGTAATCCTGTAACTCTCGGGGAACAAAGACAGCAGAGAGGCACAAAGGCTGATTTGGCAAGAACACAAAAGCACCTTCGTTCACCCTGAGCGCTGAACTGAACTGTGGATAATAAATTAGCAAAACATTCACAAACTTTCTATCCACCAGACTGACCTAACAAAGAGAAGACTACAGGAAGCCATTCACATCAAAGGACACAAGCCGGCAATCAACCGAGACAGTGGACAGTTTGTACCGAGTGCCTATGACAGCCTTATCAGCTTAGATGGAGATTATCACCGTGGCCGTTAATCCTTTCCATTATCCTTTATTATCATCTTTATTCCTCTATCTGGAGAGTATATTGTATAATACATACCAAAAGGATGACAATACATGGCAAATCAGCTCACATTAGATAATGGAAACAAGCGCATACAGGCGATACAGTTATACACATGATTGCTGCACCTGCTGATTATATAATCAGAATTCAGGTTACACTGATCACCTGTCTATAAGGTGCATTATTGCGCTGAGATTGTTAGAAAAATCTTCTTTGTTTTTTTCAATTATAGTAGTAATTTTTCATTTCAATTTTACTTTTTAAACAATTGATTCTAAAATCATCGTATTCTTCCTCTATATCGTAAAGTAGTGGACCACCTAATACTATATGTAAGAGATCCCAGTCATCTAAGGCAAATGTAAACTAAAGTTTATATCACTTATGTTTATGAAATCACACCACAGTTTATCACGTAGCTCCTCTGTCTTATCACATGAAATAACTATATGCTCTAACGTGTCCGTGTGCATTTTTCCACATATATGACAGAGCCAAATCTGGTTCGTTTCTCGTACGGTAATTAACAGAGTCATGAAGTACTGAATAGCGTCTTTGTGTGCCGGGCACCGTCTCGCCAACTGCCACCAGACGGACGGTACCAGCTTGTTATGTACCTTCAGAAATCTATTAAAGTCTCTGTCTTGTTGCATCCTGTCGAACCACCTACGCTCTTCATACACTCTTACAGCACCGGACACCATACGTTTCCACTTCCCAGTAGATGGGAATGTTCTTTAAAATCATCTAAAAGTCTCTCAGTTGGTATTTTTCTAAAATGTTAACGATATCCGGAATAAAACCTGACTGAATTTCTCTAGCAGAAGGTGTCATTGTAAATGAATACAATCTTGCTAAAAAAAATCATCTTAGGCAATTTCTTCTTATCTAATCTACACAGTCTGCCGAAGAATAACATTTTCCTCGTATCTATATAACCTTCGATTGAAGTCCATCCGAGCAGGCTGACGCAAATATCAGTCCTTGTCAACTTAGGGAATCCCTGTATCAGTTTTGACACCCATCTCTGTGCCCTTTCTAGCATTAATATCTCTGTATTTTTCAGTGTCCACAGTTCACACCCGTATAGTGCTTTCGCATATGCAATCTGTTTGACGAGTTTGGCGCTCGTTAAAGGATTCAGAGCTTTCGGGTGCACTCCCGATTTGAGTAAGGACATGGTGATAGTCTTCAGAGAAGTACACGCACCTTTGATACGACTAAGAGAGGTAGGGCAGCTGGCCAGAGCAATGCCCACATGGGTTGTTTCCTTCACACTCGGAATTGTCTCTCCATACAGTTTCAATATCTGATTGATAGGCCGTGGAACTGTAGGTGAAAATGTCATTCTTAAAATCTTTATAGGGTTGAATAGAAATCTCCATAGGATACTATATTGCTCGCAAATACTTAACATGGCGCGCATGCCGCTCCATCTGATACTAATCAGGCAAACATCGTCCGCTTGAGTTGGCACACACGCTGCTACGTCAATGATCATTGCACCCTCTCCAGAATATTCTATCTTTTGCAAGAGCTCGTCAATGAACACTTTGCTTTGAAAAAGTTGGAAGTATCTCCAACGAAAGGTCAGCTCCACAGCAATAAAGAAGTTGTTATCCAGAGAATAGACTTGTGTTATATACGGCGACTTCTAAATGCCTATCAAAGAGAAAAAAAGACCTAATTTGACTGCCTTCATTGGTTACACTTATTTCAAAGTTTATTTATATGTAAAATTAATCTTGTGCAAGAGAACCTTTTCACGTTTCTGAAAAATCGAATTGCGTAGGCATTCATCTTGCAAAACCTATAGTTAGATTTTCAAAAACCACCGAAAAATAAATATCTCGTCTTTTTTTTAACAAAAATCATAATAAAAAAAAAAACCAAAAACCATTATAAGCGTGTATACCAACGTTAACGTTGTAGTCATTGCTCACAATATTGTGTAAAATGGAATCAGATCAGCTTGTTTTGCATGCTGAATGTGATAGCCTAGCCAATAGTGTCACTGTCTACGAATAAAGTCGATCAGCTACACCATCTACCATAACAGATGACCTTAGTTCACAGATATCTTCCTGGTCTGACGAACGTGATATTTTTTTGATTGATCAAGATGATTCTCTCGCTCTCTCTACATCCTATAATGGTAACATGATAAACGACGTAACAAGAGAACGCTCTTGACTTATTTATACCTCGCAAAAATGTCAGTTGGCCTTCATATATCAGGATTTGACCAGATTTTTAGCACAGATCGTACAAATATTACATGTAGATCAATGTCGAGAATTCCTGTCTCTCTTTCCGGTACAGACGAGACGACGGGGGATTTCGGGAAGCACATAAAAACGAAATTTATTGCCATTATAGGATTATCCACTGAACCTTTAGTCTTTAGTTCGATAGATTCCTGTGCGGCCTGGGAGGCTGTTGTGCATCAGCAATTTGTGGTAATCTGTTACCAAGAATTAGATATTTTCTTGCACTTATAATAGACTATCTGTGTCATGAACGATGAGCCACACTAAAGATACTCCTACGTGGATTGGAGGAAAACAGGATGATGTTCCTGTCAATTGAATTTTGATATGAAGGATGTTCAATAAATGAATGTATGCCTCTGGATTCCTTTGTGCAGAAGGTGGCCCTAGTTAGCTGATCTTAGGTATGGAGTGACAATCATAGGCAGGTCCATCAGTTGCAAACCAATATGCGAAGCGAGCTTTGTTAATGGTTCTGTTAAGGCAACACCATTTCAATGGACTAAAAACACGTCAATATTTGAATCATGTATTCAACATTCACCCCCAATTAACCATTTATGACTAGTTTCGGCAGGAAAAGGATTCAGTGACTAAATGATTTGACATGGCGATATTGATTAAATGGATCCTGCAGCATATTAGTTTAACCCTATCTGGCCTGGGCTTTTTGGGATCTGTCCAGGTCTGTGGGCCCATGTCGCACCCACCCTGTAAATATTGTTCTTATTCCTTGAGCTAGGGGGCTGAAAATTACCACACTATACACTTGAGTCAAGCTCTAATGTTAAAAGAAAAATCCAAGATAGCCACTTTGATGACGCTACAGTGACGTCTTCTTCAAAACAGGCATTTCCCGTCGATTTTTCGGTCCGATTTTTCGAATTTTTTATTTTTTTTCTTCTAAACACTGCATGATAAATTAGCAAATGATAGTCTTATGTGAAATAAAATAGATTTTGCCCAATTTTCCTCGAAGAAAAGCAGAAATTTTGAAGAAAAATGACGAAAACATCACTTTTCTGTTACACAACATGGTCACCATCTTTACCCATGATCCTCTACTTGGGGAACTAAGCAAATGGCATCAGTCCACAATTAATCACTTCCGGGTCAGTACCCACGACCTACATTGTTTAGAAATTTGAGAGCAGATCTTTATGGATTTTATGAGCTGCGATTTTTCAGCATTTCTGATACATCTGATATTTCAACTTGCAGATGAGGCTTGAAACTGTACTTCCTGGTGTTGATTTGGGCCACTTTGGGAAAAGCATGGTGGATGGAGACATGATCAGGGAAGGGTGAGAAGGCTCCCTGTTTACAAATTGAATGACACTCTGTAGCACCAATCGGCTGTCAGTGGCGGGAATTTGAAATTTCCATGGTCAACATCTGTCAAGACTTCCACTGGTAATGTCCCACAAGGTAAATATTGACATGCCAGATGGATTTATGCGTTGTGAATTTTCTGGATTTTTGCCGATTTTTAACGCTAATACATAACAAGTAACGGAATTAATAGTGGACTGGTGCCAAATAGGCTAAAATCCGAGCTTGATCTCGCATTTTCGCCTTGCATTCTCGCTTGCTTGCTTTCTTGCGTTATGAACCTAATGCATTCATAGGAGAGTACGCCAGAGGCTGATATCGTTTTCCACACCCTACTCCGTGTCTTATCAAATATCGCATTTGTCGGTTAGTTTTCTAAGTCAGGGTGCCTGTGCGTGTGCGCGCGGGTGTGTCAACCACCTCGCTTGGGGTCTAATAGTACCCCAGCCACCAGGCAGATTTTTGGACCGGATTCGGGACCTTCGCGCACATCGCTGGAAGTGACATCATATATAGTATAATAGATGTTTGCCGAACATTTCGATTACTTTTCAAGTCTGCATAATACCTCTGTTGACCTAGCGTTAAAAAAAATTATCTGGAGATTATTTTCCCTGTTTATCTGGACAGAGCATATGAAAAGTAGTTCGCTCATGTGCAACACTGAAGGAGTTGTTCGGCCGGATTCAAACTGAACCATGCGTGCGTGAGTTTTCCCCTATACGTCGTAGCAACGTAGTAAAGGTCAACTTCCGCTATTGGAGGCAGGGATGATAAATGAGCCTGCGAAATGGAGCATGCGTTGTGGGGAGGATGTGTGTGTGTGTGTGTGTGTTTATATTCGGCACAGTAAAAGCGGCAAAATTAGCAAGTATATGATTGTTATTTGTGTTGCTGGTTGAAGCAGCCTTCGCCTCACAAAGTGCAACAGTCAAAATAACTATACGTCAAAGCCATACCCAATATCAACATTAACGTTTTGGTTACCGTGGCCACCAGTACTGATAAAGAAGCCTTTCTTGCTTTATTTCGCATACATGTAACGCTTTTTAAAGGTCACACCATGAAAGTTCCCTGAACTCATCTTTGAATATGCCAGTGCTGGTCAGCTAATTGACATTACAACACGTGATGGAAAATGTGCCGCAAATTAACTTTAAAACCAAGCTATCTGAAACAAGTTTCGCTACCAGTATGGAATATTTGAAGATGTCTATAAGATTCATACGTTCATATTGCATAAAGTGTTGCCGTATGAAGCAACAACTCCACCTTCTTTAATATGATACAATTGAGATCCAACATCCCAAATCAATCGATGAGACGTAGTCCGCACTTATGAATTTTATAGCTCAAACCATGGTCGTATATTCCAGACAGGTTCATATCAAGCTTAGAATATATTCAATATACCATTAGCACAATATGGGTACAGAGAGGGGATTGTTTATGCTTCAAAATACAGGTAAACAGGCTCAATTAATCTCAATGGTTTGACAATCGAGCTAAAATAAATTTTCTCCGATATTTATATCGCGTTCGATATGTCACCTTCAGCTCATCGATTATTCAAACATTTATAAAATTTGCAAATTCGTTCCCCAGTAAAGTGAATTCTGTTAAAGCCTCGCTGTCTCGTGTCTTCGATTAAAGGCGAAGAAGCATACGATTACTTACCATAGCAGATGATCGTGGTCAGATATATCTAGCTATCTGAGTTAGTTATGTTTTATTTATGTGTGTGACAAAGCGGTTTATCTCGCTTCACTTAATAATTCTTGTTCACCTAAAGCTAGTGAACAAACATCGGAGACGTTCGCTATGTATATTAGACGTGTGTTAATCCATAGCTAAAATCCCACCTCTAGCTAACTTTTGCATATCTCAGGACTTTTAAACAGCTCATTTGAACACGAAATGTGAACCAAACCTGATGATTTTTGTCTCTGTGTGGCGACAGTACATTTCAGGAACGGTATAACTGTAAATTCATTGTCATCACAGAATTATCCATTTAGCCGCATCAGCAGTCAGTGCCTTCCTTCTTATAGTACGTACGTTCTTCAACTCCGCCGTAATTGCTCAGGTATTTGTATGGTTACACACACTGACTTAAGATTCAACGCATAAAGCTACATTATGGGCCTAATATCTAGATTAACAATCAAATTGATAATACTTCATATATATGCGCATCGAGTTATGTTACTCAAAATGTTTTTTTCGCATAATATCAAAAAATCATAATATACTGAACAGATTGATGAAAACAAGTTATGAAGATTTTTTCTGATATCAAAATCTTTTACTGTGAATGTCAGACACGACTGGAGTAGTTGATCAGGATTAAGATTAGCTATGGTCAGTAACCATTAACATTTTTCAAACTTTTTTAGCAAATAATATTGAAAATTACGTGAAATTTGAACCCAATGCTGTACGTATGATGAACTGAATAAGGTTGCCTTGTCTTTTTCTAAGTATGCACTCGCTTCAAATTCAGATTTTTTAAAATTATTTTCATAAAATATTTTTCGATAACATTGAGCAGTTATTAGCAAAGATATTTGAAGGCTAAATTCTCACGAACCGCTTTTTATAACTTCAAATAATTCAGTTGTAGTATACAGAAGGAAAAAAGTTCCGCTTAATACTAATTTCTCGAATAAATAACTTTCAAAAAAACTATAACTTGTTTTGATCGGTATAATTATTGCAATTTAAGGAAAAAAATGATAAGTTGTCGAAAATCTCATCGCTACGGATACTAAAATCTTAAATAAGCCAAGCTATTACGTTATTGCAGCCAAAAGTTATTTCTTCAATTTTGTTATGTGTTTCGTGCAGAAAAAATACCCAAGTTTTATGCTATGAATGCTCACCTCTTTTTCGTGAGATGGGCTCTTCGCGACCTGCAGCCTTAAAAGGAGGGAAGTGGAAGAAAAATTTCCCTTTCCTTTCATCCAAAGAGTGAGGGAATGATTTCTCATGTGTGTGGAAAAAACACACAACAAAAGCTGGAATTTCCAATGAGACTCACTTTGAAACTACTCAGTGCCTGCATTCAGGAGTAAGACATCTTGCACTCTTCTTCCAAAATTGACTGTATCAGCTGTGCTCATATATAATTGACATTTATCGGGCTATTTAATTCAATAATGAATATTCCGGCTCTTCAGTACCACGACTTTGTTGACTTAAGAAAATACCCAAAGGTTACTTTCGTGGGAAACTCCGGGTTACTGTTTACTGCCCTCTGAACAATGTAACGTCAAAAATATCGACGTATCCCTGGAAAATCAGACGACTCGTTGACGTCAAAACCATCGGGGTGGGGCGGGGGGGGTGTCGAATATTCAGAGCGAATTTGTGCGGTGAAAGACTTCGCGAAATATTTCTAGCCAGTGTAGATCAAATCAAGAATGTGAAAACGCTATGTATATGACGCAAGTGAAATCTCACTCTTCTAAAGACATCAGTTAGGTATGTGAGTCAAGACCTTATTGGACTGCCTTCCTATGTTACATTTATATAATAGTTTATTTCTATGTAAATCTTGTGTTAGAGAAACTATTTAGGTTTCTGAAAAATCGAATTGCATCGACATTTATCTTGCAAAACCTATAGTTAGATTTTCAAAAGCCACCGAAAAATTTATATCTCGTTTTTTTTAACCAAAATTCTCAAAAACAGCAAAACAAAAAGACAACCAAATACAATTCTACGCGAGTGTATCAACGTTAACGTAATAATACTGTCTACGAATAATGACGATCGGCTACACTATGATCTACCATAGTAGATGACCAGAGTTCACAGATACATATATCCATTCCTAGTCTGGTGGACGAGATATTTTTGTGATTGATCAAGATGACTCTCTCGCTGTCTATATGCTGTAATGGTAGCATGATAAAAGACGTAAGAAGATAACATTCCTGTCTCATTTATACTGGACAAAAATGTTAGTTGGCCATCACATAAATCAGGATTTGACAAGATTGTTAGCCCAGCTCGTACACATATTACATGTTGATCAATGTCGAGAATTCCCGTCTGTCTTTCCGGTACAGACGAGACGACGGGGGATTTTAGAAGACATATAAAAGGAAAATGTATTGCCATTATAGGATTACGTCTTTAGTTCGATACATTCTGCGCGATACACAACCATCCAAATTAAATGGACACGCTCTCAAAGCAAATCCTACGCACAGAATACCATTGAGCACACAATGTTAATCTTGATATTCAGACTGTTCATTGTTCTTGTTTCCTAGCGCCTGCTGCGAAACATTCCGCCTCAGAACGTTAAATGATGTACGCGCGACGCAGTTTCAAACACTAGTTTGTGATGTGCCATTAAAAATTGTTTATCTATCTGAGCTTATAATAGACTATTAAATAGTAACTTGCGATGTGTCATCAATAATTATTTTTTTCATGAGATTATAGTGGCCTATTAAACAGTAGTTTGTGATGATATGTCATCAAGAATTAGTTATTTTCCTGCCCTTGTAACATCCTATCGGGGACAAAGGATGATAAGCAATAGCAAGGGTACTCCTACATGTGGGAAGTTTACAGTTATGCAAAGAAACAGGACAAACAAATCGTCAAAGTAGATTTCTGTTAAATGATACAAGAAGCAGTTTTTATTGTTTATATTGCTTTTATTTAATACACATTTGGAATTGATTCTGTCATACGAAATAGGTCTTTCGACTTATTGACGCGGAAATTCTTCTATGGACGACGGTTAACTATTGAATGTCAGATGTGACACTTGCTATGTTATTCTAAGTTGGTAAAGGAAATGTATAAGATAGGGAAACGTTAGGTTACAGTCAGAGTGAGCTCGCTGTTCTTCTATGGTTATTAATCATGTGTAACCTGAATCCCAATGAAAGCACAAACAGCCGAATATAAGTATGCATGTGTGAATGAAGTCTTGTGTTACTTTTTCGACGGAGTCGTATAAGCTCACTTTGGCTAGACATTCTTCCGTTCTGTGGTCTTTTCTTTTGCCTTCCTCTGTGTTACCCCGAATATGAAGGTAAAAACCGAAATGTAGCCAGACCATTCCATCCACTTCTCCAGACTAGTATTACCCGTGTGTGGAATGAGTCATGAATGAAATTTGCATCAAATCCTCACAATTGCAACCGTTTATCCTCTCCGAATGATTCTTTACTACTCCCAATATTGAATACTTGGAAAACGGCTGCAATTGTAAGGATCTGATGAAAATTTCATTCATTACTCATTCCACACATTGACACTGACCATTCTTTACTCGTTGAGGAAGAAACAATGCCAGATGGTAAGTGGTTACAAATGTTTACACCTGAACAATCTGCTGTGCCAGTTGTTCATGCGCAATTAAATACTTCATACAATATTTATTATGTAGAAATTTTCACATTCTCCATTTAAACTCCGTCGCCCATCAGTTTTTTTATGATATTCTTGTTATATCTAGCTGCGGGTATTTTGGCGTGTATAAAATTGTTCAGTGTTCAAACACTAACGAATACTGAATCGCATTCGTTGACTGGAACAAAGATCCCGCCTCCTCGAACCACCTGATGCGATTGGTCAATTGCACATTAGGGGTTTCGGGGTGGAGTGGAATAGGGAAACAAGAGGAGATTCCTGCCAATTGAATTTCCTACGAAGTAGGCTACCATCTGCAAATTGTCCGGTAGTCAATGAGTGAGTGAGTGAGTCAATTCGAATCCTTTCGTCGGCAAAAAATAAGGAGAACCTTTGACACTAGAACCTTGATTTTTTGCATGAACGTGCATTTAGGGGACTGTCACCAGCAAGTTCTGAGCTGACCGAATTCTGATGAGACTTTCTGGTGATTTTTTATGACAATCAGTGGTGATTCTGACTTGGGCTGTGCCCATCTTAATATAGGCAGGATTTCAACTTGGGGCGGGGAGATTTCCAAGAGCTCAGTGCGCCTCGGAGTCCTAATGCCCGCCCTACCTCGTAGGTCCTGTGACGTTAGTAACCTTGCCATGTTTAAAATGAAAGCTTTCGATTAAATGAAGGTATGATTGGATTCCTTTGTGTGACGCCCTAATCAAGTGGTTTACGTATATAGTACAACCCATACACAGAACATATAGCAGATTCTGAAACTATATCGGCAGCGATGTTCGTTGGTGGTTCTGTTTAATAATAATAACCTAACATCATTCCACTGGGCTAAAACATCTCAATATTTCAATCACATATTCGCCATTTACCCCCCCATTAACCATTAACTGGTGGACTAGCTTCGGTAGGGAAAGGCGTCAGTGACTAAATGATTTGACGTGGTAATATTGATTAAATGGATTCTGAAGCATATTAATTTAGAGAAAATATTTTCGCTAGCGGTATTCTTAATTTCTCTAATAAATACGCCATTTTGATATCACACTTGTAGCCGTTTTGAGGGATGGATTAATTCAGTTAGCACCCCAGCGCGTCGAATTAATCCATTTAGACATTCTCAATTAACCCGTTAACAGTAATGTAACGTTCAATATAGTTTGTTCCCCAAATCCCCATTTAGAGTGTCCTTTAGACAGGACTGATCTCTACTTCAAATGGCATCGAAAATATCGCATAACATACAATTTGAAGTTGGTAAACTTAGTTTCTAAAAGTACTTCGATAAAGCAGTTGAAATTTTTTTTTTAACTCGAGCGGCGTTATGAAGAGATTTTTGGCATCATAGATCTCCAAGAGCGACAATTATCCCTCAGGGAAATATTATCGAACAAATATCGCAGTAGCTAGATCAGGGGTTTAGGAAACCAAATCTGATACGTGGTCATGTTCGCATCACACCCAACGCACAGGTACCAACTTATGAGTCTAGAAAGCCTGCAAAGAATACGCCATGGTCCGTAGGTCCAATATGGGTTTTGTTTGTCCACATGGGCCCCATATGTGCGCGGGTTCGAACCCCGCTGGTGATGTGTGAAGGTGTGCCAGTTACTTGTCGTCGGTCGGTGGTTCTCTCTGGGTACTCGAGATTCCTCGACCACTTAAACTGGCTGTCACCACAAAAGTGACATATTCTTGAAGTGTGACATTAAACCCAACTGCCCTTCCCTCTTTATGTTGGTCCTTCATGGGAAACCATGTGGGTATTATGTGTGTTCAGAAAACGTTTCTATGACTACTGTCTCAGGAACTTTGCAATGAATCCCGATTGGCTAATGGAGTGAGTGAGTGAGTGAATAGAATGTAACGTCGCTTTCAACAATATTTTAGCTATATCACGACGAACCAATTAAGCACCACCCAGCCCAGTTGTGTTCCTTCTAATAAAACACTGAGGACAGCGCACAAGACACAGACAGGACGCTTACATGGTGCAATAAAGTCAAGTGATATTACAGTGCTAGACATCACATTATCAAGTTCCTGTTGCTTCTCAACAAAATGCATTGAAGCAACAGGAACCTGAACCCACCCAACCACCCGCGATTGGCTACTGGATGTATCCAAGAGGAGTAACTGGTATTCAAGCAACTGTCTCATGAAATCCACGTAAAATCGCCCGTCAACAAAAACCGCTCTTTTTCGCGCAAAATTCACCCCACATTTTTTCGTGGACCAGATATTAGCATGCGTTTTTTTCTATTCGCTTCCTATAATCTCCAGGAACACAATAACAGAGAAGATGCGTTTTAAGCGGGAATTATTTTTCTCGCAATTTATTAACCGGGAAAATTCGGGAAATTCGAAATTGTCAAGGAAGAAAAGTTGCATTTTACTGAAAAGTATACTGTTTTAAAACATCTGTAGAAAAGATATGCATTTGACAGGAACTCTATACAATGGACAAAATAAAAGTTCAGATTCTCAGTTTTATAATTAGAAGTGATAAATTCATCATAGGAATATTTTTTTGAAGAAAATGTGTAATTAATGAAGCTCTTTTACGGAGATTTAAAATGCGCAATCGTGATTCCGTCACGATTTTTTTTTATTCCGTCACGGACTAGATGTAACCCCTGTGATGAACCAATCACTCTTTCCTCGCTTGGAAAAAAATGTTATCGTCCTTGGATACTGTGTGTTAGTAAGAGTGTCATATAAGAACAATCAGACTGAAACAGAGCAGCAAAAAAGTAGACAAGCAACACTATTTTTTTTTTTTTAGACAAGCAACACTAGTCAAGACGGAGGACTTTCACTGTGATTCCGTCAAGGCCATTTCCAGAGATTATATAACGAAAAATCTGCAATATATCAGAGGATGTTATACTTTACTTGAAACTTGGCAGTAGTAACTAGACGATAAGACGTAGAAAGTCTGCTTACAGAGAATAAAATTCCAGTATCGTGCGCTTCAAACTTGTATCGTACCTTACAAACCGTGATTCCATCACGCTGGAATTCATGTTCTGAGAGCAGATGGATGTTATGAAAAGCGAAGTAAAACCAGGGTTTTGGATTTATAGTTTCTAAACAGCAATTAACCACTATCGACCATCGTCGCGAACACGATGGTCTACTTTACACCGACCATAGTCAATCGGTCAAGAGCCTGAACCAAAGATATTAAAAAAATCATTAGACTCGCCGGTCTTCATTTAAACCTCCAAATATGGATTGGCCTTGTGTCGTAAGACTAACTTTCCTTATAGACAAAGCCGTAGTCAAATTTTGTTGGTTTATACAAATAGAACACTAAACAAGCTCATATGAGCTTTTTGTATGGAATGCATCCATTGCAGTTGAAATTAGAACTACAGAATTCCACAACCCAATGTCCGAAACATGAAGACACAGACCAATCTCCAATTGGCTGCGACATTAGATCAGACTTGTACACATTTTCTCGACGCCTCCATTTGAAGCCAATATTGTAAATCCGAAAAATAAGTTGCCCTTCTTTGGAAGATGATAGCTTCCACTCGTGTTCTCGCGTTCTCATCCTATGAATACATTAGGTTCATATCGCGAGAATGTAATGGAGCGATAATGCTAGAAAACGGTCAATCCTCGTGTTCTCTCATCCTCGTGTTCTTATACCTGTCACTTGAGGCGAGAGCGCGAGAGTAGTAGGGATAGTGCAGTTAAAGCCATATTTCCCCCGGATGTAACTATGACATCACAACTTCCCATGGTGGCGCCATCTGTACACTTTGGACGCAAGGGAGACATCTCGATCTGCCAGAGTTTGGCCGCCATCTTGAATTTTTGAGGCGGTGTGGGCGGCCATCTTGAATGTTGTGGAAAAGGGGATGTATTCCTCCGCAGTGATGCGGTCCTGGCGGTGATGCGGTCTGCCTCCGCGAGAAAAAGTAGTCCCTAGATAAAATGGTCCGATTGGGTCGAGTGAGGTATCAAAGTGAAGCATTCGTGAAGGGGCATCAGATGGGCTGGGTGTGGGGTTGAACTATCGGCAGTCTGCGCATGCGCGGTGGCCGAAGGGTATGAAAATAGACGTTTTGGGAGCTAGGGCAGTCCCTAATGGGACGATGGAGTCGAGTGAGGTATCCAAGTGAAGCATTCGTGAAGGGGCATCTGATGGGCTGGGTGTGGGGTTGAACTATCGGCATTCTGCGCATGCGCGGTGGCCGAAGTGTATGAAAATAGACGTTTTGGGAGCTAGGGGAGCCCCTAATGGTCCAATGGAGTCGAGTGAGGTATCAAAGTGAAGCATTCGTGAAGGGGCATCTGATGGGCTGGGTGTGGGGTTGAAATATCGGCATTCTGCGCATGCGCGGTGGCCCAAGGGTATGGAAATAGACGTTTTGGGAGCTAGGGGAGCCACTAATGGGCCGATGGAGTTGTATGAGGTATCAAAGTGAAGCCTATGTGAAGGGGCATCCAGCCATGGGTGGGTGCATGTAAATTTTTTCCTGAAAAAAAAACGGAACACGGACTTTATCGAAAAATCCTTGGAAAATGCCTATATGGGGTATGGGGGGTATGTAGGTCGCCGGGCTTAACGGGGCTTGCTTATCAATAGAGTTATCTCCCCCTAGTTCCAGGGTGGGTGTATGTAACATTTTTCCTGAAAAAATACGGAACACGGACTTCATCCTAAATTACGAGAAAATGCCTATATGGGGTATGGGGGGTATAGGACCATCCTGGGAAACCTACTTCTCGACATTTGCGGTATAGGTTGTGGGGTCTCGTTTTCTTAGTCTCGTCAAGACAAACATGATAGGAAGTGTCCCGGAGCGAATCGGTGAAATTTTTGAAAAAGTACGATATAGCCCCTATAGTCCCATACTGGGGGTATAAGACCAATGTTTGTCCCCCTGGGAAATCTACTTCTAGACATTTGCGGTATAGGTTGTGGGGTCTCGTTTTCTTAGTCTCGTCATTTAGAACATGATAGGAAGTGTCCCGGCACGAATCGGTGAAATTTTTGAAAAAAGTCACCGAGACCCATATAGACCCATATAGGCCCATACTGGGGTATAGGACCGATGTTTGTCCCACTGGGAAACCTACTTCTATACATTTGCGGTAGGGTTGTTTGGATTTGTTTTTCACGTCTCGTCATTTAGAACATGATAGGAAGTGTCCCGGCACGAAACGGTGAAATTTTTGAAAAAAGTCACCGAGGCCTAGGTAGGCCCATAGGCCTACACTGCATGGCTATGGGTGTATAGGTCCATACGGGGTGGACATGTTGGAGTCTAGGTGAGTCCCTGGTGGTCCAATGGGGTCATATGAGGTCTTATTTTGAAGCTCTCATGCAGGAGCACTTGACTACACTAGTGGTTCGTACGTTGTCAATACTCTGCGCATGCGCAGCCTGGCCGTAGTATAGAAAGCAGGCATTTTTGGGGGTGTGTGTGTGTGGGTGTGTTTGGGTTAGAGATGGGCTATTCACGGTTCGAATGGGTCGTGTGAGGTATCCATGTGAAGCCTATGTGAGGGAGTCTCTGATGGCCTGGATGGGGTTGACATAGGGTCATTCTGCGCATGCGCGGTAGCCCAAGGGTATGGACATAGACGTTTTTGGGGTCTAGGCGAGCCCTATTGACCTTTGACCTCAGAAATTTGCATATGACGTCACTTCCGGTTGGGTTGAATGAGGCGTGACCTTTGGACATGTCCAGACTTGTCTGTGTTTGTCATGTACTGGGGTTGCACAAGTGTGTGTGTGACGTCACTTCCGGTTGGGGTGAATTCACCCGGATGTAAAAAATGACGTCACTTCCGGTTAGGGTGAATGCTCAAACACACTACCTCTAACTTTCCCGGCCCGGCCCGGCGCGCCCCGGCCACCCAGCGCGAGCGCGCGCGCGCGGGTTCTCCGGCCGCAGCGCGCGCGCGCGTTCTCCGGAAGTGCGCGTCATCACCGGTAGTGCGCGCGCGCGGGACAAAAGGTCACATCCAGGTCAAACGGTCCAATGTCCAATGAGACAATGTTGCGGCATCGATATAGTCAGAGCTTAAGCACAAAATGGGGATTCTAGATTAACCTGGGAAAGATGGGCAGGTCCATTTGGACCAATCAGCGGTCGAGAAAAAGAGCCAATCAGCGGTCGAGAAAAAGAGCCAATCAGCGGTCGAACAATCAGCCAATCGAATTGGGGTACTCACGGTGTGCTTTCGCTGACGTCCGCGCCTACATCTCGGTTCTTGTACACCCGGGTAATGTTTTCTGGACATGGATGGGTTACCTTTGGCTCCATTCTGGGCCACTGCTTGGCTAATACGGTGTTCAAAACCAGTTTCATGCATTATGTTCATATAACTTTTAGTAATAAACTTAATCTATACGTGTTGGTCGAGTCTCTTCACTTACCGTATACACGCACCTCAATGAAATGCCCGCTCCAAATCTAGACCAAAACACGTACTTGGTCTGTGGGCTGATTTCATTGGCTCTCTATTTTACTATAGTGCTCTTGCATTCTAACATTGATGGGTTACATTTTGGCCCTATCCTACACCACTGATTTCAGTTTGACTGAATCTCCACATTGGGCATTTATGCATTATGAATAAAACACACAACACAGGGTTTTTTTTTGGTGAGATCTCATTTTGTTTTTTATTCAGTAACAACAACAACGTGAGAACAACCACGTGAAAACTGAAGCCCAGAACAAGGGGCTTGTACATTGAAAGAACTGAAGCCCAGAACAGGGGGCTTGTAAACTTAAGCCCAGAACAGCGGGCGTGTGTACACTGAAAGAACTTAAGCCCAGAACGGGGCTTGTACATTGAAATGATGGGCGACCCAGTCAAAGACGATTACATCGCGGTCCTCGGCCTTGGGGTACTCGTCAAACATCTGTACGATGGTAGATAAGGGTCTTCCCCGGCATCGATGGTACAGGTAAAACAAGCAATATTGTCCGCACACGCTACTGGCCAGGCTTTGCAACGTTTGACTGTTCCAACACCACGTCTCTGTGCCTTGATCCATGAAGTCTGTTAAATCGGGATGGAGGGGTGGCAGGCCGTACGGGTGAAAGTATTCGCCCTGCTGTTCTGTCAAGTACACGGCCACCCAATGTTCACCGGGTCGATCCATCGGGTCCGTGTTGAGAACGTAAGCAGCAGGATACATACGGTCTAATGGGAACACATGTCGGGCGAACACCCCTTGAAAGACCATACGTGTCTCTGGGTCATTCTCCAGCACGGTGGTTATCTGGTCTGTATCCATGTTAGGTGGAGAAGTCACACAGGAGGTTGCGCGCCTTGTCCACTTGAATGATGTTGTCAAACTCGGCGTAGCAGATCACATTGACAGTGGTCGCCAGGGCTCGTGCAAAGTGGATTTCCACCCGTAAATTGCCTTGCTTGGCCAGGGCCAGCTGATGGTCGTTCTCTAAGGTGGGGGTCAGATCGAAACAGAACAACGTGTATCCGTTCGCGTAGTGCTCCCGACTGATGAAATTCCCTTCGTCCTGGTTGATTTGACCGGTGGCTGTAAACAGGCTCTGATAGGCTCGAATGAAATTCCTGCCCCCAAAGTTCGGTGTTAAGGCCGTGGCTGGCACCTGTTGTCCATCCACATGCAGGGCCACAAAATTGATGCCGAAATGTTGAAAGTCAAACGGATTCTCTGGGTAGGCTCCGCTGAAACTGGTATTTTCCACACAGGCCAGGATCTATCGCTTGGGTAGTTCCCCCAGGAACAGGTTTTCTTTGTTGGCGCCCATATTTCCAGCAGGCACAGAGAACACTTTGGTTTGTACACGTCGGATAGGGTACTGGGCTGGTTTTGTTTCCAAGGCTTTCATGTGTCCCAATTGAACGGCTGGATTCGGTTTCACTTTTCGGACATACAGCACTGCCTCTTGGATGGCAATCTTATAGTCCGCTGCATGCCCCTCTACGTTAGTGGCCATCAAGGCGAAGGTCGGAGGCGCCCGTATCAGTCGGATTTTGATGGGGATCTTGTTCAAGAGGTACCGGTCTTGCATGAACATGTCTGTGTGCAGTCGACCCATCATATCCACCGAGGCACTGTTCGCAGTGAAAGCCTTCCGTTTGTTATATCCCACATTGTCCACCGTGTCCATGTGCTCGGGTGTGTCCTGGTAGAAGAAACCGGCTGTCAGCTGAGACTTTTTAGCCTCTCGGCCATACGACAACAGTGTCTCGATGTAGGCTCGATAGGGGTACGTGTTGGTGGAGTCACTGATGAGTTTGTCGCTGAGAGAAATATCCACCTGTTGAAACATCGAGTGCAGCCAGAGATTCGTCGGGCCCACCGTTGCAGCTTGGACGATTCTGGTGCCATCCCCACTGACCACCTTGGCTTTTCACATACAAGTATGTATGGGCTAAATCCACATAGGCCGTATCCGCATTACTCGATGGGCCCGGTTTCGTTGATGCTGGAGAGCGGGAGATGCTCCACCCATAATCCTTGTTCGGCACTGGTCTGTGTGGGCGGCACGGTCCACAAATCAAATTCACTGTTGGTGGAGGGGCAAGACTCGGCGTGGATCAAGGACATGTTTAAGAAAAGATATCCTGGGTCTTCGATGTGCGTCGTCGCTGGGTCTTCGATGTGCGTCGTCGCATGGTCGGTCGTCGACTGGTGCGTGGTCTCGGTGGGGCAGCTCTTTTATTCCCTACGGTGCGTTGTGTTTTGGCCACCAAGGCGCCTCCCGCTTCTTTGGCCCGCCGTTTCAAGGATTCTTTGGGTGCCGTACCCCCCAAGACATCACCGGCCACTTGCAGTCCACTGCGTACCGCTTGTTTGCCCATTGCTTTCACCCCACGCGTCACCAAGGGCAGGAACGTTTTGACGATGCTGCCGAGTATGTTCCCCAGCCCATGTCCTCGTTGCATGCGTGCACCGCTAAAGACCGGAAAGCCACCCCCGGCCTGTTGGGCATAATAGTCCATATAGCTACGTGCATCGCACTCGTAAGGTACTTTCATTATGCAAAGTGGGGAGCACGTGCTTGTCGAAAATGAAGTGTCCGCACCACTTTCCCGCGTTCGAATGCCACCGGTCGTCCCGTATCATCTCTTATATCCACCGTGATCGTGTTGATGTCGGTTTGTCGTACGGGCAAGTAGAGCATGTGGGTGAAACTGTGGGTGATTTGATCTCCATACGTCTTTTTAATGGGGACCACCCGTAACAGAGGTGTGTTGATATCGCCCACGATGCGGTTGTCCACCACGTCCGAGTAGAGTCCGTACACACCCGACTTCATATCCATCGGGATCTCGCCTTGGTGGGCGGTGGGACCAGCGAACGTCGTTAGATCGAAACCAAGCATTTGCTGCAGGATAGGACTCAGTACGACACTCGCCTTGCCGGTGACGATAAGCTGTGCCTTGTCGTTGTGTGCGTTGTAATCGAAGTCCACGTGATTCTTGAAGGGAAAGGATTAGATGGGTTTTGAACTATTCGTGAACTCCCGTAGAGCCTTATAATGCAACAGTCTTCACAGCCCACCCATGAACTCCTTGGGGGTATCGTATTGGCCTCCGGGCAGGGTGAGTCGGGTGTTTTTGCCTTCGTAGGTCACCTCGTACCACACTTCATTGGCTCGCACGTTGTACCACGAGTAAGGGTATTGGATATCCACGAGGCCACATTCCCAGCGCCCAGGTAAATGCAACGGTTGCGGTAACTGGGTGACGTACTTGGCCACGCCACTTGGCGACTGAGCTGTCCTGCTGCTGCTGTTGGTTTTAATAGGTGTTCCAGGCCTTGGGCGGTTGTGTCCGGCGTCGTGTTCGTCGCGTTGACTTGCTACGTGTCACGGCTCTGGAGATGTGGGGTGTCCTGATCGAGGGTGGTTTTTTAAAGGCTTGAAAAGAAGGTGCCCGTTGTGGTGGTGGAGTTTTGGGGGGTGACTCCGGTTCCCAGTCGGCTCCCCAAGAAGGCAGTGGGCCACTCGGCGATTGCTGGGTTCGCTGCGTAAAGGCCCAGCGGTGGGGGTTCCCCACCAATTCCTGTGGTACATGCATGTCTTTCAAGCCTTGAGCGAAGACCTCCCATCCTCGAGGATCCGTGTGCGACCTGCGTTGACGCATCAGGTCATTCACTAAATCCGTCATGTGGGTCCCCGGGACCACCTGATTCTGTACCAGGAGTTCGCCTTTATCATTCCAAGTCATGTTAGGATTCTGTTTCATCCGTTGTAATACCAGGCCAGCTTGTTTCTTGAACGATGCAGGTACATTCTTCAGCACTTCGTCTTCCACCCACTGTGGGGCTGTGGGTGGTACCCCTGGTAATGGCGGCTGTTGAAGCGGTGCTGAGGTCGGCGGTGTGTCACGTGGTGGTGGTGGTGGTGGTGGGGTAGAGAGGGTTTTGTATTGGTCCATGAACGTCATGTACCGTTGAAGCGTCTCATTGTACCGTTGTACTTTCTCACTGTCGCTTAACCCCGGTCTCTGTAAGATCTGTTGCATCTCTCCATCGAGGGTGTTTATGGTCTTCACCGTAGGTGGGACAGGGTAGGGTGGTTGGAGGTTTTGAAGGAATCGTGGTTCGACGAGCACCATTTTTTTCGTGTGGTTCATTGTCGGCCGAAGAGTCCACCCAATACTGGACCCAACACGGAAGCGGCCAACGGTGCTAAGATGGCCCCGAGAAAGCCGCCTTTCTGTAACACCTTTTTCTTTTGTGTTTGAGGGACCCGATTCTGGACTAAGGTTCGGAGACCTGTCTTATGCTTGGCCAACTTGGTCTTCTGAGCCGGAGTCAGTGGTACGTTGCCTTCTAACAGGTTGTACCCGATCTCGCACAGACAGCGTACAAGGTCAGGGTCCGCACCGCGTACAATGGTTCGGACTAACTCGGGTGGGGCCGTCTTCAATACACGGAGCGTGGGAGCGTGCTTCCGTACTCGCGCAGACATCATGTACAACTAATGCTAGAACCCACAACTCTGCCCTTTTTATCCATCTCAGAGAACAGAGACAAAGTCAACCCTGCTGTGGTATTCATTCTTTTCATTATCCCCATCATCAAACACACAGACCCCAGCTGGGGGAGCCATTGTGGGTGTGTTTACATTATTTTTGCATGTACACGTGGTGGGCCTCTCCGGGAAAGATGCCTGTCCGTAGTCGAAGGTGCTCGGGGGTGGCTTGCTTGAGGTCGAAGAGCATATACCCGTGCTGAGGAGTTGTGGCATCTTTAAAGGCTTCCAACGCAAACGGTGTGCGGCCGGGATACATCTGTCTCGCCAGGTGCAGCAGTTGAGTGGTATCTCTCGGGTTTTTGAAGACCACCAGGTAGTGGGCATTTAAGCTGATGTTCCGATGTTCTTTGTTTTTACTGAACAGATTCTGCACAATGTAGATGATGCTGAGCCGTCGATGGTGGCTGCCTTTGGTAAAGAGTTGGGTGACCCGCGCATCCGTCTCCGCCATGAGATCATCCAGAACCACCAAGGTGTCGGGTTCCAAATCGGCCAGGTTGGGTAGGCCTTCCACGAACGTGATATGGGGCATTGCTGCATACGCTGCCTGCCATTCTCCGTAACACCACACGACTCGGGCAATACGTGGGGTGATCATGCTGTCGGCGTGTTGAAGGAGCTTCCGGACGAAGTGCGTTTTGCCGGAACCCGTCGGTCCTGCGATGACGCAAGTGAAGGGATGCTGCCACCGAGGGTCCATGGTTGGAGGTGTATCCGCTGTCGTGGTAACCCGCTCTTGTAAATTTCGTACGAGTGAACTGGAGTGGTGGTGGGTACAACGTCGGTCGTCGTTGTCTGTTCACTGTCAGGGATGATGCTGGGGGGTGGGTACAACGTCGGTCGTCGTTGTCTGTTCACTGTCAGGGATGGTGCTGGGGGTGGGTACAACGTGGGTCGTCGTTGTCTGTTCACTGTGAGGGATGAAATCCGGTCGGTTTTCAGACGTAGTGGGTGTACTTGGTGTAGGTGTGGAGCTTGGTGTGGAGCTCGTTGTGGCTTGTACAGGCAGTGTGGTGGTGGTGACTGGGCTCGATACGGGGATGACTGGTGCTCTCTGTAGACCGGATTCACTGGTGGCTGGTGTTCTCAATTGGTTAAGTAACGTGCTGACATAGGCTACGTCGTAAAACACACCTCCGTACAACACACTCAGCAGGGTTAGCACTATCACCACAAAGCCCACTTGCGCTTTGCGCGTTTTGGGAGACGCTGTGTTCAGAGGCAGCTGCTGTTTGTCCATAACACTGTGGTCAGACGTGGAATGAAGGATGACGGCAGTGGTGTCTGGCTTTATAGTCGTTTCATCTGGTTGGCAGCGACCCAGGAATTGAAGGAACTGGGCCAGCCTTGCCATTTGACGAAATGAAACAGTTTGCCACGTCGACGTTCCGTTTTCAAAATCTGCTCCACCGTGTAGTAGTCTTGCTGTGTTTTTACGACAGGCTGTAATTCCGTCTCGTAAACCGTCCCTAGCAACGGTTCCCCTTGAAGATCTTCCAGTTCATAGAATCGCCGCTGTCGGGGTAGGCGCCATTTAATCAGGAAGTGCTCATCGCTCCAGTTGGGCAAGTAACTTTTCTCGAACTTGCCCTTGACTTTACGGATCCGTACAGGGTCCCCGACCTTGTACACCGCCTTCGGCGTTCGCTGCGATGGCCTGGGGTACAAGACACGCCGGACTTGGGCTTCATTGCGTTGGGTCACGGTAATGGGGGCTCTTTCTATACTCCGATGATAGGCTCGATTGTAACCCCTCACAAGTTTCGGGAGAACATCGATGTACCGCCTTGTATTCTTATAGGTGAAATATTTATACATGCGGCCTTTGAATGTCCTGTTGAACCTTTCCACAACGGAAGCCTTGGTCTCGTTGTACGTATGGAAGAAAACACCTTCCGGGCTTTCAGAAACTGTTGGAACGGTCTGTTGAGGAATTCCGTGCCTTCGTCGGTTTGCAAATACAAAGGTTTGCGCCCGGTCTTGAAGATGTCTTTGAACGCCGCTATGAGATTCGCCCCCGTTTTCGTCCGGATGGGTATCACCCACGCATACTTGGATAGGATATCGATGCACGTCAAGATATACCGATTCCCATCGTTGTGTTTGGCAAAGGCGCTCATATCGACCAAATCCGCTTGCCACTGGGCATCTATTCCTCCCACGATGACCCGGTTCCGTAGAAAATGGCGACGGAGAGATCGATGTAAGGTATAGGTGTCTTGTTTTTTTAACCAGTCTCGGACTTGGGCACGTTGTATCCCCTGGGGTTTGGCCGCGCGATAGAGAGCCGACAATGCACTATAGGCCGCCGGACTGTCGGGACTGTAGTATAAGTTATCCAACACCTTCTCCCAGCGCTTCATGGTGACAAATGATGATGGACCCTGGCTCTATCGTTTATTTATAACGGGTATATCTTGGGCCGGAGTTTCTTTCTGATTTTCTTCGTGGGCTTCCACAGTGTCCATGGTAAATGACCAGTCCAACTCGTCTGATGACCGCTTGATAAGCACTTGATCCACATCTACTACGGCATCTTCCAATGCAGACCATAGATCAGGGTGAAGGGTAAAATGCACTGTACCCCCATCTAGCCGAGCCAATTGAGCAAAGAAAGGGCCGCGTCGAATGTACACATCGTGACACAAGTTGATGAGGTCGCCGTCCAGTTCACCAGACAACACCCGTTTGAATTTGGTCCAGCCCTCCCGGGACAGACGAATGTGAGCCGGGCACGGTTGTGTAGGGTCCGCATCACAGATGTCTCCCACCACCTCCTCCATGATATCGACCTTATCCGCATACACGTGCAGGAAAACCTCGGGGGTCAAGCTGAGATACGCCAGTATCATATGCTCCGTCATGGTCAGTACGTGAATGGTACCAGATTTGACTGTCTCTCGTATTTATAGGGAGAACCCCGTGAGATCAAAGGATCAGGTGGTCATGTCACTGGGCTGACTGAGTCTAGCCGGGTAATCAATGGCATCGTCGTCGGGTTCATGGCTAGACAGTTGTTCATTGGGTTCTGCCGCTGCTTCTCTCAGGGCACGAGCCCACTCCAACTCGTCTGATGACCGCTCGTCCGGTGTGAACAGCTGGTCCACGATAGGCAACACTTTCTCGAAGGCTGTCCACAGATCGGGGTCTAGGGTGAAGCTTCGCGTAGGGTCTTGGTAGCGGCCCAGGCGTGGGAAGAAGGGCCCACGGTATACGTAGATGGCATTGTCTATGTGGATGAGGTGTCCATCGAGCTCGCCGCTCAACACCCGTTTAAATTTGGTCCAGCCGTCACGGTGTAGCGTAACCGTATTCGATACGGTCTCAGCGGGCGACCAGCAAACATCTCCACGGTCTTCCACGAGGGTGACTTTATCTTCATAGACGTGTAACCCCACCCGGAGTGTAAGGGGCAGGATGGCTCGTAGGACGGGTGACATGCTTGATCCAATGACGATCGTTGAATGACACACACTCTGTCTGACCCTCGTATTTATAGTCCCACTGTCAATACCACAGTGCCAAGGTCAATAGGGCACAGACTATTGTGAGGCCAACCAGCCGTCGCTGGTTCCGGCGTGAGCGCTCGTGGTCCATAGCCCGAGCATCAAAGATGGCTGTCATAGTCCAGTAGTGGTGAGTGATGGCACACCTCTCCATCGAGTGCACTCTGTCGAGGACCGCTTCTGTGAACTCGTTGAGGATCTGGCGTCGCCCCTCGTTGTCGTCGCCATCTGCAAACATGGACCGGACCACTGCTCGGTAACCCGTGAGTGAATTCACCACGGTGGCATGCTGTAAAATGCGAGTCGCATAGGGCTGGATCTCCGCCATGGCTCTGCAACCGTAGAAATGAAGGTGTGGGATCCAGAGGGACGTGTTTTATAGACCAGGTCACACATGCGCGCCTAGACGTCGGGTGTAGCCCGTGATACGTACTATTCTGATAGTATAGAGATAGTACCTTATCGACAATGGGGACTACTTGTTCCAAAGCCGTCCATAGATCCGGGTCCAGGGTAAAACCACCGTCGTTCAGACAGAGGAGTCGAGCGGAAAAGGGACCGCAGAAAATGTAGACGTCGTCACACAGGTGAATGCTATCACCGTGCAGGTCACCCAACAACACCCGTTTCAAGGTAGTCCATCCTTCCGATGACAAAGAGACGTGCGCTTTGGGTTCAGTCGTACACCAACACCTAAGTCCGCTATCGATGAGGTCCACTCGTTTGGGGTACAACAATAGGGTGCAGCCAGGTGTAAGCCTCCGGGTAGCCACAGTCCCTTCTTTCACCGCGGGGTGTAGTAAGTCATCCACCTCGGGGAGTACATCTTTCAGTGCCATCCATAAGGGTGGACAGAGTGTGATATAGGGACCTCCACTCTGTTCCAACCGGGGAAAAAGGGAATCCTCTCCAGCAGTGCGTATGTGCACGCCGACTTCCACGTGCATGAAATCCCTTTCGGGGTCTTTTCCCTGTAACAATCGTGTCAATAGAGTCCAGCCTGATAGCGATAACAAAATCTTCACCTTCTGCGGTGCGTCTTGGACCAGCTCCAGGTGATCGTCATAGACGATCAGGGTGACGTCGGACGTCAGTTGGAATAACGCAAGCTCTGTTCCGCTCGCTGCCATGGTGGGGAATGAAAAGCGAACGGTGAGAGAGGTGGCTTTATAGTGTACCTGTTGGGCAGGGTTTTATACACCGTGCGTGGCACTTGTTATACTCGCTTGCGCCATAAAGTTAGAAATGCGCTTTTTTCTACTAAGTCCTGTGACGGCCCTTTGTGAATGGGCGTAACCTGTGAACATCATAGGAATGCATGTACTAACCTGTCTGTGGGGTTTTTCCACAATGTCATTCACCTTCGTGTCTTTTCGGGTACGTCCATACAGGGTGCAGTTTTCGACACTAGGTGACCACATCCCGACGAAATGGCCAGTTTTCGACACCGGATGTGCCGCCATCTTGAACATACGCGCCGCCATCTTGGATATGTCCCATAATGCACCGGGTCAAAATACTCGCTTCTGATTGGCTGAGAGCTCTGTGACGGATTTGAAATATTCGCTTCTGATTGGACGAGAGCTCCGCATTGCGTCTGCGCATGATATTCCTACCGCACATCCAACCCATCAGATGCCCCATCACGAGAGCTTCACTTTGATACCTCACTCGACCCCATTGGTCCACTAGGGGCTCCCCTAGCTCCAAAAAGTCTATTTCCATACCCTTTGGCCACCGCGCATGCGCAAAATGCCGATATTTCAACCCCACATCCACGCCATCAGAGACTCCCTCACATAGGCTTCACATGGATACCTCACACGACCCATTCGAACCGTGAATAGCCCATCTCTAACCCAAACACACCCACACACACACCCCCAAAAATGCCTGCTTTCTATACTACGGCCAGGCTGCGCATGCGCGGAGTATTGACAACGTACGACCCATTAGTGTAGTCAAGTGCTCCTGCATGAGAGCTTCAAAATAAGACCTCATATGACCCCATTGGACCACCAGGGACTCACCTAGACTCCAACATGTCCACCCCGTATGGACCTATACACCCATAGCCATGCAGTATAGGCCTATGGGCCTACCTAGGCCTCGGTGACTTTTTTCAAAAATTTCACCGTTTCGTGCCGGGACACTTCCTATCATGTTCTAAATGACGAGACGTGAAAAACAAATCCAAACAACCCTACCGCAAATGTATAGAAGTAGGTTTCCCAGTGGGACAAACATCGGTCCTATACCCCCAGTATGGGACTATATGGGTCTATATGGGTCTCGGTGACTTTTTTAAAAAATTTCACCGATTCGTGCCGGAACACTTCCTATCATGTTCTAAATGACGAGACTAAGAAAACCAGACCCCACAACCTATACCGCAAATGTCTAGAAGTAGGTTTCCCAGGGGAACAAACATTGGTCTTATACCCCCAGTATGGGACTATAGGGGCTATATCGTACTTTTTCAAAAATTTCACCGATTCGCTCCGGGACACTTCCTATCATGTTTGTCTTGACGAGACTAAGAAAACGAGACCCCCACAACCTATACCGCAAATGTCGAGAAGTAGGTTTCCCAGGATGGTCCTATACCCCATACCCCATATAGGCATTTTCCCGGATTTTTCGATAAAGTCCGTGTTCCGTTTTTTTTTTCCAGAAAATTTTTTACATGCACCCACCCATGACTGGATGCCCCTTCACATGGGCTTCACTTTGATACCTCATACAACTCCATCGGCCCATTAGGGGCCCCCCTAGCTACCAAAACGTCTATTTCCATACCCTTGGGCCACCGCGCATGCGCAGAATGCCGATAGTTCAACCCCACACCCAGCCCATCAGATGTCCCTTCACAAAGGCTTCACTTTGATACCTCATACAACTCCATCGGCCCATTACGGGCTCCCCTAGCTCCAAAACGTCTATTTTCATACCCTTCGGCCACCGCGCATGCGCAGAATGCCTATAGTTCAACCCCACACCCAGCCCATTAGATGTCCCCTCACATAAGCTTCACTTTGATACCTCACTCGACCCAATCGGACCATTTTATCTAGGGACTACTTTTTCTCCGCGGAGGCAGACCGCATCACCGCCAGGAACGCATCACCGCGGAGGAATACACCCCCTTTTCCACAACATTCAAGATGGCCGCCCACACCGCCTCAAAAATTCAAGATGGCGGCCAAACTCTGGCAGATCGAGTTGTCTCCCTTGCGTCCAAAGTGTACAGATGGCGCCACCATGGGAAGTTGTGACGTCATAGTTACATCCGGGGGAAATATGGCTTTAAATGCACTATCCCTACTACTCACGAGGGAGCGACAATGCGCCAAACCGGTCAAGTCTCGCCTTCTCGCCTTTGTATTTCTAAACTATCCACGTTAAGGAGCGAGAATGTGAGAATGTGACAATGCTCCAACTTGGTCAATTATCGAGTTCCCACATTGTTGCTTAGTCGCTCCCTCACGATTTCCTAGAGCCCCGGTCACACTGTCGAGAATTGGGTAGGCGAATCACCGCGAACTGGAAAATCGTGGTCATTCTTGGCAATTCGTACAGGCATCTTGCAGCGTTCGTCGCAGATCGTGACCGTCCTTGCCTATTCTCGGAGGGAGTACGAAAGTTTTGAAATGTTCAAAACATTCGCCGGCCAAGGACGATTAAATGGTATACCTATGGCATTCTTGGCACCATCCTACTGCGTTCTCGCATGCATTCTCCTCCTATCGTGTATATTCGTGGGTAGTCGTAGTAGTTCTTTTGGTCACAAATCAGCAAGAATGTCGTACGCATTGTACGATTGTTGGACGCATTCTACGCTTCTTGCACAATCATACTACGATACTGCATTCGTACTAACCTCGTACTGCATACGTACTTATTCGTAGCAGATTATCGAACATTCGTAGTGGGTTCGCGGGCTGTCGTGTTGATGCGTAGGGCGTTCTTCATTGAATCGTACCGCATGCGTACTCATTCTTGAGGGGGGGGGGGGGGCGAAATGGCATATTCTGGTAGAACTTGACCCAAGGGTATAGTGTGGTAAGTTTCAGTCCCCTAGCTCAAGGGGTAAGAAAAATAATTAGGGGGAGCCATTTCGGCTCCCCCAGGCCACAACAGGTCCCAAAAAGCCCAGGCCAGATAGGGTTAAAGAAGATGGAGTTGTTTGTTTCATATGGCAATACTTCATGCAATATGAGCGTACTATCTTGTAGACATATCAGCTTGAAATATTCCCTAGGGGTAACGAAACTTGTTTGAGTAAGTGTGGTTTTAAACTTAATTTGTGGCGCATCACGGTTTGTAATTCAGTTAGCTGAACAGCACAGTGTCAGATTCAAAGAGCCGCCCAACGAACTTTCATGATGTAGCCTTTCGAACGCGTTACATGCATGCGAAATGAAGCAAAAATGGCCTCTTTATACGGATGGTGCTCTGAAGTATAGTTATTCTGAATGTTGCACTTTGTGAGGCGAAGGCTTCTTCAACCAGCAACACAGAGAGCAATCATACTTGTTAATTTTACCGCTTTTACTGTCCCAAATATAAACACACACACAGCCATGCTGCCTAACAACTAATCGACAAATGAGATATTTGATAAGACACGGACATCAAGCCTTGATGACGTCACAGTGACGTCATTTTCAAAAACGGCATTTTTTGGTCGATTTTCCAGTCAGATTTTTGCGAATTTTTTGTTTATTCAATTTCTCCGCAAAAACTGCATGATAAATTAGTAAAAATTAATGTGATATGAAATAAAATATTCTTTGCCCGCTTTTCATCGCGGAAAAGCAGAAATTTTGAAGAAATATGACAAAAACATAACTTTTCTGGGACCCCACGTGGCCGCCATCTTGAATTTTCCCATGATCCTCTGCTCGGGGTTACCAAAATAGGCTCAAAATGACCCCAATATTATAAACTATAACGTCATGGAGTTTCAGCTCTCCATTTTTTGTCGTTCCGGAGATAGCGCAGAAAGTTTGGTAGGGGGGCCATTTCGCCCCCCCCCCCCAGGCCAGATAGGGTTAATATGATATAACTAAGATCCGACACCCTAAATCAATTGATGAGGCCTAGTCCACACTAATGATTTGTATACTCAAACCGTGGTGGTTTCTCCCATACAAAGGTTCATATCGAGCTAAGAGTATGATCAATATACCATATAGGCATGGGTACAAAGAAGAGATTGTTCAGGTACCAAAACAACGGTACACCGCCTCAATCAATCTCAACAGTTTGACAATCTGTCTAAAATTTCTCTGATATTTATATCGTATTCGATATGTCAACTTCAGCGCCACAATCATTCAAACATTTAGTAACTTTGTAAATTCACTCACCGGCAACGAGAATCCTGGGAAAGCCTCGTTGTCTCGTGGTCTTCGATTAAAGGCGAAGAAACATCGATTACTACCATAGCAGATCTGTCTATTATTTCTAGTTATCTGAGTTAATGTGTTCTTCATGTGTATGACAAAGCGGCTTATCTCGCCACACGTAATAATTCTTGTTCACCTATAGCTGGTGGGCAAACATCGGAGACGTTCGCCATGTGTAACAGACGTTTGTTAATCCATAGTTAAAATGCCAGCTGACGGTTGTATCTCAGGATTTGATAAGACTGTTAAACAGTTATTTTAAACACGAAATGTGGACCAAATCTGGGGATTTCCGTCTCGATGTCGCGACAGTTTATTTCAAGAATCATAAAAAGGTAAATTTAGTCCCATCACATAATTATAATTTTCAATATTGTTGACATGCCTGGCTCACCTGCAGTGCTGGCCAGCTACTCCATCTGAAGTTGTTTCTGGCTTTTTGGGACGTATCCTGGCCTGGGGGAGGGGGTGGGGGATCGAAATGACCTCTTCCTAATAATTTTTCTTGCCCCTTGAGCTAGGGGACTGAAACTTAACACACCATATCCTTGGCTCAAGCTCTATCAGAAAATATAAAAAAATCCAAGATGGCCGCTTCGGTGACGTCACCGTGGCTTCATTTTCAAAAACGGCATTTTTGGTCGATTTTTCGGTCAGATTTTTTTATTTATGCAATTTCTCCACAAAAAACTGCATGATAAATTAGTAAATATTAATGTGATGGGAAATAAAATAGTTTTTCTCCACTTTTCATCGTGGAAAAGCAGAAATTTTGAAGAAATATGAGGAAAAAATACTTTTCTGGTACCCCACGTGGTCGCCATCTTGAATTTATCCATGATCCTCTGCTCCCTGATTCATGCAAATAGGCTTAAAATGACTCCAATATGATAAACTATAAAGGAGTTTCAGCTCTCCAATTTTTGTCGTTCCGGAGATAGCGCAGAAAGTTTGGAATGGGGGGAGGGGGGGGGGGGCAGGCCAAGTAGAGTTAAAAAGCTTAATTTCTGGTATAAGGAAAGATGTTGTGTAACATATAAGAGCAAATTATGAATTTTGGATGTTATGCGATCTTTCCGACCTCAGTTTTTCCTTTGCGTCCATTTTGATTAACAGAACTAGATGCGCATATATCTGACGAATGCTCAATTTGACTGCTAATCTAGACATTCGGCACTTAATGTATAGATTTATGTGTTGAATGAGGGTCATTTACTGGAACTCTCACGCCCTTGTGTACCCATGCAAAAACCTGAAAAATTGCGGCGGAGTTGAAGAACGTATTTATAAGAAGGAAAGCGCATGGCCAGTGATGCGGTTTAATGGATAATTATGTGTGATTTAGATTGGATTGTAAGTCGATTAACTTGGATGAAGAAACTACCGATCATACATTGAAGAAATGTGCTCCTCGATAGTTTTTGCTTGTTTTTCTCCTTTTAATTTTTAACTGTGTTTTTCTCAGATAGGTCAAACAATCAGGAAACTAGGACACAATGCTCTACATATGTAGAACTAAATGAGGTTGCCTCGCTTTTCAAAGTTTGTCTCCGTTTCAAAATCCATCCTTTTACGTGAAAGGGTCGAGTTTTCGGATTTTTTTCAAATTATTCAAACTATTGTCACAAATTAATTTTCAGGACAAAATAATACAAAATGAGGCACTCTTTCTTTATGTGAAAAATATAGGAATATGAAATATGCTAATTCCCCGAATTAATGCCTTTCAGAAAGACTGAGTTTATTTATTGCAATCTAAGTAACCCTATCTGGCCTGGGCTTTTTGGGCTATATCCTTGGGTCAAGCTGTATCAGAAAATGCAAAAAATCCTAGATGACCGCTTTGATGACGTCACAGTACGTCATTTTCAAAAACGGCATTTTTTGGTCGATTTTTCAGTCAGATTTCCCGAATGTTTTACTTATACAATTTCTCCGCAAAAACTGCATGATAAATTAGTAAATATTAATGTGATGTGATATGAAATAGTTTTTGCCCGCTTTTCATCGCGGAAAAACAGAAATTTCGAAGAAATATGGAAGCATAATTTTCCAAAACAAGCATCCAGTCCGTCGTCCATGGAAGAATTCCGCGTCCGTATTCTAAAGATATAATTCCTTAAACAGCATTAGCACCAAACCAAGAACACGATCATAGTTTCATAAGCATGGGCTAGTTTCCCGTAAAAGATAAGTAATCAACAGTTTTCAATCATTCCAGCAAGACATTACAATGTTGCAAGTATCAAATCCGTATCGCTGATCAGTAAAATTACATTCATGTGGTTTTCCTAAAGGTCGTTATCTAGAGAATGATGTATCTCTCTCATGCTTTGATTGCGCCTGTTCTTTCGAACACCAAAAGGATGAAGTTCATGAGGTTCATACTGCCCCAGATTAAGCGGAATTAGACACAAGTTACGAAACGTAACGCTGAAGAACTTGCACGCTATGCTTCTCTCTCTCCGGAAACTGGCTTATATGAGTTGAGTATGACAATAGAAATGGTTACAATTTCGAAATGTTATAAACTACACTTTTCTATGGCAGGAAAATTAAATCTCAACAACGTAATAAGATACTCTGAACTGAGAAAGAGATGGAACATTAGCTTGAGAACGCTGCACGAGAAATAAATATTGCCCGAGAACGCTGTACGATAATATCCCTTTCTCCAGTAGGCTGGTTAGTATGTCCGTATCAATGTCAGACTCTGCGCTATAGAAAATACGGTGCAATTCTCCTGGATTGTACCGATTATACAGATAGAAATTCTCCGTAATATCCGTGTACATGGTTTTTTTCCCCCGTGGATGGCAATGCATGTATAGTCGGCGTTATAAAAACCAAGGAGTGAAGTATAGTGACCTATCGTCACCATACATTCAATTATCACGGAGATTAGCTCAATTGTTTCTAGGTGGCCCAACTTATGATCACGGGCCTACTTCCTCAAAGTGTGTCTTCTATGATGGCCGAGAAGGGACATCGCTGTATTGTGTTATGAATCGGGACCGACACACGAAGGCAGGATGCGAAGTCGCGAAGGCAGGATGCGAAGTCGCGAGGGCAGGATGCGAAGTCGCGAGGCCAGGATGCGAAGTCGCGAGGCCAGGATGCGAAATCAAAACAGCGAAGCGCGAAGTCAGGATGCGAAGTCAGGATGCGAAGCGCGAAGTCAGGATGCGAAGTCGCGAGGCCAGGATGCGAAATCAAAACAGCGAAGCGCGAAGTCAGGATGCGAATGCGAAGTCGCGAGGGCAGGATGCGAAATCAAAACAGCGAGGCGCGAAGCGCGAAGTCAGGATGCGAAATCAAAACAGCGAGGCGCGAAGCGCGAAGTCAGGATGCGAAATCAAAACAGCGAAGCGCGAAGCCAGGATGCGAAATCAAAACAGCGAGGCGCGAAGCGCGAAGTCAGGATGCGAAATCAAAACAGCGAAGCGCGAAGTCAGGATGCGAAATCAATACAGCGAGGCGCGAAGCGCGAAGTCAGGATGCGAAATCAAAACAGCGAGGCGCGAAGCGCGAAGTCAGGATGCGAAATTAAAACATCAGCATTGCGCATGATCCTATCAAAACGAGACCGGTTTGTAGCCCAGATTCCTAATATACATTGTAGCGGCATGCGGTATTATCACTCAGCGATAGATGGTTTTGAATTTCGAATAATAATTGAACAAATATATATCAATTTGTGTATTTTCAATTCTGGTTTATAACTGTGCAAGTTATAAATGCACACCCAAAGCCTGTTTTATCGAACTATTTGATTTGGCTGTTTCTGTGGTGGATACTGACGGGAAATTCTGGAAATGAATTAGAACACGGCCGATTTGTACCATACAGAATATACAAGAATATCTCTTTATTTATGCTTATATTTCAAAGGGTTGATGTAAACAGAGAAACAATAAATTGACAATGTTTGGCGGCCTCGGCCTTGACGAATCTCGACTTCGGACTCCAAACTATATGCATCGTCGGGTGAATGATGTAACTAGTTTATTGAACAGAAAAATCGTTTGGCTTGTATCTGGGTCTAGTTTCAATAAATTTTAGTGTACATTTATTGAGATATCTACTTCTGAGTCGCTTGACTTCGGTCTCGGAGCGTCGATTCCAAAGATGAGGAGGAAAAAAAGAATAGAAATAAAAAATACGGGGCGGCCGAATATTTCGGGACGGGCGGTGATGCTAAACAGGAAACTTTTTTAACAAGCCTAATGTTCGCGAATTATGATATTACCCTGTACGTAGACGTTTGGCATGGAGTGACGAACATACGAGTTTTAGACAATAGCCCCAAATTAACCGCTAATTATCTTACTGCTTGTTAATAGTCTATCTGTTTCCGTGTGTATATATTTATTAGCACATAATAAGGATGTATGGAAATATTGAACCTTGATTTCACATTTTATATCATCAATCCTAAATTTGTACAAACCTCCATCTTAGAATTGGCCCGGATCGTTTAGGACACAGGGCTAAGTAGCACTGTTGTGTTATATTATATCAGAGATATATATTTTTTTATTTTTAATTTGATTTGCATTTTTAATTTTAAAATTTTAATTTTTTTCAATTTTAAAATTTCTATTTTTTTTTTAGAATCACTAAATTATCATATAGCTTACTATAATACTCATACGTGGCCATATTTTAAAGCGAGAGCCCGTGTTTGCCAAGCATGGAAAATTACACTATATACACTATATATAAAGACCAATTTATCTGGTAAGCAATAATTCTCAATTATTCCTAGATGGTATGCCCCATTCACACACCAGGCTAACTGGAAATTTGGCAAGATTGGAATAAAAATGTCAACCTGAACAGTCACCAGGCTGACATAGAGTCTTAAGCAAGCTTTGAGCGCTTCAGTATAAATTATCAATTATTCGGGTTGGTTTTAATCATTCCCGAAACACCAGATCTGAAAATATATTCAAATACCATTTGTGAATTTCTATAATTCCGTTGCTGTGATAACAACAATCAGCAATAATCTTCAATTGCCCCTACAATGTATATTAGGAATCAGGGCTACAAACCGGCCTCGTTTTGATAGGATCATGCGCAATGCTGATGTTTTGATTTCGCATCCTGACTTCGCGTCTCGCTGTTTTGATTTCGCATCCTGACTTCGCTCTTCGCGCCTCGCTGTTTTGATTTCGCATCCTGACTTCGCGCCTCGCGCATCGCTGTTTTGATTTCGCATCCTGACTTCGCGCTTCGCGCCTCGCTGTTTTGATTTCGCATCCTGACTTCGCGCTTCGCTGTTTTGATTTCGCATCCTGACTTCGCGCTTCGCTGTTTTGATTTCGCATCCTGGCATCGCGCTTCGCTGTTTTGATTTCGCATCCTGACTTCGCGCCTCGCTGTTTTGATTTCGCATCCTGTCCTCGCGACTTCGCATCCTGACTTCGCGCTTCGCATCCTGACTTCGCATCCTGACTTCGCGCTTCGCTGTTTTGATTTCGCATCCTGGCCTCGCGACTTCGCATCCTGCCTTCGCGACTTCGCATCCTGCCTTCGTGTGTCGGTCCCGATTCATAACACAATACAGCGATGTCCCTTCTCGGCCATCATAGTCTTCTATGGAGTAGAAGATGGTTTTGATTATTGTACTCTATATTCAGCTCATTTTGTTGAGGTCTTATTTGACGCTTGTGCAGCTACAGTAAAACAACGGAACCATTTGAGTTCATAGCATAAGCTACGGTACATCTGGAAAACTGGTAAGGTATGGTAAGACCAACGACATCGAACACCAAATGACAAGATTATAGATAGCCATACGATGGGAAAAAAACGTTCAGGCAAACGGTTTATGACGGTAATTCAGCTCACTCAACCGTAATGATACCTCAGGCAAACAATTATCAGCATTGTTTCTATGTTAACGTGTCTATTTCATTGTGTGGTGTAACGAGAGTTGATGCAACGCTGATATTTGTTCGATTACGCCTCGCGAGGTCTAGTCACAATTCAATTAATTCCTCCATTTAATATAAAGAGAAAACCGTTACACATCGTTTGATCTCATTTGCGTGAAAGTCATATCGATAGTTCCCCATCGCATGTGCGCTATATGGGATAGTTTATGAAGTCCAGATCAAAAGGAGCTTCAGAAACACGTCAATGTTCTGATCATGCATTCGCCATTCACCCAAAATAATCATCAGGCGATTGACAAGCTTCGAAGACGAAAAGGTTCCAATTCTTACCCGGATATCTTGTTTATGGCGTGGTATTGATTCATTTTCGTCCATGTTTTATGATGAGATGTGAAAGTTTGTGTTCATTTTACCGTTCTGTAGTCCCTGGGTTACGGTTGTCTTTATCCAAACAGAGTGACATTCAGCTCCAGAGATTCTCAAAATAATCCTAGATAATAGACAATCCAATTATTGCACTGATTTCGCAATATAGAAAGATGATTCTGCAGACCAATGTTCTATTTACCTCATTATAAATCGATTGCAGACTGTTAGTATACAAGTATCAAGTTATAGAATCTGTCAAATCTTATGCTTTTCAACGTATTGCACTTCAAAAACTATTGGCTTGGTCATTCATCTAACAGAAAAGATAAACACGCAATTAAGACTGTATTGTAAAGCAATATTCATTCCAGGATGGCGACCAGGGACTGTTCTCAATTGCAAGCCTCTGGTTATAGCACATTCGTCTGTAGTGGAGCCACCAACAGTGTATATTCTACGACGCCTATAGCACCAGGTTATCTGTGTTTGGAGGTCTGGTCCAGATTTAATCAGACGTTCTAAATATATCCATACAGTATGAACATCAGGTTTTAAAACATTTTCTCTCAATATCTCCCTGATTATCATTCTAAGAAAAGTTGCATACTGATAACAAAACACCTGTCATTTGTTTATGAATAACTCAGCAACTGTTGCCATAGAACTACACTGTCAGACAAAATGATTGTTTATAGGCATGACGTCCCAAAAATATTTGAGCCAAAACGACCCAAAATGTTTGGGTCAAAATGGAATTGGATCACGTCTATACCCAAAAATATCTGGTCAATCGCACCCAAGTCTTCTGACTGTATATTCCAACAACCCGGTTCATTTGTTATGGTGACTTTTGCCAGTCATAATCAAAATGAATATTGAAACTATGTTTCATCGGAGATCTCATTCCGTGTATCAATAAAGCATCCTCTTTTTAAGGACATAGCGTGCTTCTACTTCCTGAGAAGAAGCAGAGTTGGCTCCATTGAATATCGACAAACTTTATAGTCATATTTCCTCCTATCCGAGGCGAAAAGTGCATGCTCAAATTCTCCATAATAATTATGAACATCTCTCTCTCACTTGCAATGTGTCACTTGTGACTTTTGTTTTCTGTATTATTGGCCTGCTTCCAAGGGATATGCCTTTGTCAGTATTCAGCTTAATGTTTCTCTTCCGTCGAGTAATCTAGCCATCAATGGAAACCCTACGATATTACAGTGTTTTCAAAGCTGTGTCCGTACCTGCAGCTCATTGCAATAGCACATCCTGCTTACGGTGCCAACAAGTGGTTTGAAACTACATAATTATAGATGACTTCCATTGCCGGAAAGTTTTAAGAAACCAATACAGGTACATGTGATTAATCTACGCTTACATCACAAACGGTCCGCCTATGTTCTCTGACCACTATATGTACAACAAGAGAGGAAGGGAATTTGGCTTAATGTCACACTCAAGTTTGTTTCACTCATATGGGGACAGCTATAGTTTGGTTGGTGGGGGAAGCCGGAGTACTCCAATGTACAACAAGTACCCCGCATCCTTTTCCCTTGTAATTGCACCAGTTCAGAAAATAAAAACTTCACGATCTAGATATGTCTGTTGTTCATAGTCAAATGCAAAATTGTACCAGCTCAGAAAATAAAAACCCTCACGATCTCGATATGTCTGTTGTTCATATTCAAATGCAAAATTATACCAGCTCAGAAAATAAACACCCTCACGATCTAGATATGTCTGTTGTTCATATTCAAATGCAAAATTGTACCAGCTCAGAAAATAAAAACCCTCACGATCTCGATATGTCTGTTGTTCATATTCAAATGCAAAATTTGTACCAGCTCAGAAAATAAAAACCCTCACGATCTAGATATGTCTGTTGTTCATATTCAAATGCAAAATTGTACCAGCTCAGAAAATAAAAAACCTCACGATCTCGATATGTCTGTTGTTCATATTCAAATGCAAAATTGTACCAGCTCAGAAAATAAAAACCCTCACGATCTAGATATGTCTGTTGTTCATATTCAAATGCAAAATTGTACCAGCTCTGAAAATAAAAACCCTCACGATCTAGATATGTCTGTTGTTCATATTCAAATGCAAAATTGTACCAGCTCAGAAAATAAAAACCCTCACGATCTAGATATGTCTGTTGTTCATATTCAAATGCAAAATTGTACCAGCTCAGAAAATAAAAACCCTCACGATCTAGATATGTCTGTTGTTCATATTCAAATGCAAAATTGTACCAGCTCAGAAAATAAAAACCCTCACGATCTAGATATGTCTGTTGTTCATATTCAAATGCAAAATTGTACCAGCTCTGAAAATAAAAACCCTCACGATCTAGATATGTCTGTTGTTCATATTCAAATGCAAAATTGTATCAGCTCAGAAAATAAAACCCCTCACGATCTAGATATGTCTGTTGTTCATATTCAAATGCAAAATTGTATTGTTATTTGAGCATAATGGCCGAGATAACTACTTCAAAGGCAGAGTATTCAATGTATGAAATGAATCATTACTTAACACATGGTTCGAAAATGGTCGGGTAGAGATCTTCAAAGAGATTAGATCACTGCTTACAAATCCATCTTTCTTGTAAAACTGATATTCTTGCTCGCAAACGAAATAATATATAATGGCTATAGGGTAATCAATATGAGATTTGACCAACACTAAAGACTTAGATTGAAACTCGATCGCTCATTCTGGCCGAAAGGTTACATCGGTCTACCGGCATTTTCATTATAGCTTGGAAACGATATACACGTAGAAAGAGAATTATTTTCGCTGTAAAACATGTGTGCGGTCGAGTGAAAAATGTATATGTACAGCGGCTTCATCAATCTTAATCCTTTGACAATCTCATGGGTATTGTTGTAGCAGTTTTGACACATTTCCTGTCACACTTCGGGGCCATAACCGATCAAGCAGTAATACAGCACTAAACGTGAATATTTAACGACGCTCGCACCAGAACACCAATATCAACGTAAACTTGGTAATAATTTGACGCCACATTGGGACAGAAAGTATATGTTCTGCCTATATTAAGGAAAAATATAATCAATACGTCGCTCGTGTTACTCGAATATTTGGTGTTTCTTTTATACAAATGTGACTGTCATAATAGATTAACCTAAGAGAGATTAAACCGAGAGGCTCGTACATAGGGAGATGAGGTGTTTAACTTTATAAATACTAGATAGTACATTTATAAATACTAGAGTTTTCTAAGCTCATTACCGACCGTGGTGATTATTTCTCGTGGTATACCATACGGGAGGGGTGGCATAGGTCCACGCATTATATGAACTTGCCACCCCCGTCCTCTTCCACATCGTAATTCATGAATGAGAGACCATGCGTTATCAATATTGACATAAATGTTGGTCATTCATGCCTGATCAATGTACATTCCGAAATCGCAAATGCACCTCTGTCATATGATAGGCCATCTCCGTCTCAATTCATTGTGTTGAACAGTTAGCGGTGTATTGATATTGAAATTTCAATAATTGAAATTTCAATGCATTGAAAATCTACCGATCATTAGCCCCGAATTGAACTTCAGTTGCAATGTATTGAAAATCGACCAATGCAAAGCGTGTATATATCAATGCATTGAAAACCAACCATTGGCATGGCTTGTTACAGACCTAGATGCACCTGTTCTGATCCGGCTATTTGCCACAGCTAGGAGAGCTTAGTATTCAGGTGACGTGTCAACTCGCTCTTCAAATAGAACTTGTAAAAATCTCAACCGAACTAAGACTTGTATTGTGAAACTGCCGGCCACGCTATGTGAGCTCCACGATCTCTATAAATTAAGCGTGATAGAAATGGAAAAACATATTGTTGCAATATTGTAATCCGGTGTTATAGTGGGTCAGGGACTTCAGAATAGGGTCGCCCGATTTCTGTCGCAGCCCGACCTCGCTGACGAAGCTGACGAAGAGCAGAACGGCAAACCTCCAAGAAAAACCTCGTTTCATTGGTTGATATAAATACATTGAAATTACATTTTCAATGCACTGAAATTATATTTTCAATACATTGAAATTGCATTTTCAATACGTTGAAATTCGGGGATTATGATTGGTTGATCATAATATATTGATATTGCATTTTCAGCACATTGAAATTCGAGGCTTATGATTGGTTGAATTTCAATGTATTGATATTGCATTTTCAATACATTAAATTCAGGTAATATGATTAGTTGATTTTCAATGTATAATTCCAATACATTGGTATCTATTCAACGTAACGAATTGTTCATCATCATCACCGTGACTTTATAGCTTCTTAATTCGGGTCATTTTTAGCTTATTTACATGCCTTCCGATCAGGAGATCATGATGACGCCAGAGGGTGTGTATGAAAACTTGTGGTTTCTTCGTTTTTCTTCAAAATTCTGACTTTTTCAAATTTTACATTAACTAAATATTTCATAATTTTAAGGGCAGTTATTTGGGGAAAATAAAATAGGCACAAATTCCGGAAATTGGATCGAAAATCGACTGAACAGATAAATTTATAATATGAAGTCAATGTCGTAGTATAAAAGATGAATCTCTTACAGGAGTGTGGAGTAAACGACAAATGTAAATGTAAATGTTTGTAAGTTGGTGTGATCCTTTACCCTGGATTTGGGGTTGACCTTTCGCCTTGGGGTTGATCATAGAGTGTCTGTGGTGTGGCACGGGCCAAGTGACTGTGATGTCATCATTAGTAGAGAAAGCGCAGATACAGTCCCATAGCATATGCACTCGAAATAACTGAATTGAGTTCCTGGTCGAGTGTCTGACATGTCCAATTATAGTTTAAGGAACGCACAAAATTTACGGGTTCCCGAATCCAGAACGTACCTACATGCTAATTCATTCTTGCCATCTACTACACGACTCTGGAACCAGCTTGACACTAACACTCGTCTTTGTGAATCTTATCACACGTTCTGTAGCGCCCTCTCTGTAAATGATAACAAGGTGCCGCAATTCGACTACACAAACGACAGATACGCTGAAATTATACATGCACAGTTACGTTTAGGCTGTACTGTTCTTAAAGTACATATGTACCATAGACATATCTCGGATACAACCACCTGCCTCTGTGGCCACGGATACGAAGATGCGAGACATTTCTTCTACACCTGTCCAAGATACACTGATCGAAGGCGAGAAATATTTGGCAATCTAGACGATATACCCGAAATGGAAACAATTCTGTTTGGAAGTTCTTCTCTCACATTAGAGGAAAATGTGAATTTATTCAATAAAGTAGGAAGATTTATTTCAGAATCCAGAAGATTTGTCACGGATCAATAACATCTTCAACATGAGGCTATCAAGCAGCACTAGAACCACATCGGCTTATGTTATACAGCAATCACATATAAAATATACTGTTATATCAACACAGTGATAGTAAAAATTTACATATATATCTATAAATTCGGTCTACCAACAAAAGTAATGAAATAGATAAATATATAAGAAAACGTAACCATCTTGTTAAACAATGAAATATATATAACGAAACTTACTGTATGATATATGTTCAAGATTACAAATGCGTTAAAATAGGCTTATGACCTGTTCGCCGATCCTCTTTCTTGAAAGGAAATAAAATATTGTTTAAACCAAATAACTGATAATCAAAATTGCATTCCACTTTATACCAATAAGTAAAATGGTATATTTTCCTCAGACTCAAAACTTAACCTTTGGAATAGAAAAATTTCCAGTCGGCCTAGTATGTGAATGGAGTATAGGCCACCTGGGAATAGCATAAGACGAATATTGATAGTAGATTGACAGAAAATCGTGTGATCGGAGTAATGGATCTTTATTGATGGAGAAATATAATCTCTGGGTCCAATTATGCATCTCAAATTCACCCAAGGCAATTGAAGCTGATAACCAGACGGTATTATAAGTAAATGGCGTGAAATGACTCTGGTTTCTACCAGTTTTCGGCAGAAAACTCTAGTTTCATACAAATGCAGAGACGGCATGGTAAAATTTTCGATCTGCCATAATCAAATAATTTGATTAAATAAGTGCAATCTTCCAAGTTGGCCTAGTATGTCAGTGGTGTTAGCCATTTGGGAATAGTTCCCTATTTGAGAAGACCTGTACTTGAGGTTTAAGTCTCCACCTTAAATCCTTAGGTCCTCAGCAAAATGCTAGCTAAAAATTGCATCTCAATAATAAGACTGTTAGCACGGTTTTTGCGTACCATACACGGATCAACGTCAAAGGTTCCCGTCTCGGTTTTACATGTCACGTAGAAGAGACGGTGGGAGATTTTAGTAGCTGTATAAAGGGAAATTTAGTCCCATTTCAGAATCATCCAATTAACCGCATCAGTTATCAATGGTGGAATTTCCTGTTTGGGTACATACGCCTTTGAAATAAATGGACATTCCCAGAGAACACAATACTCCATTTCCCGTTTTAGCCTGCCACCGCGCGGAATGTGAAAGCATGCAAACGTTTCCGTTAGCCAATGCATGGAAAATTAACATGGAGCCAAGTCTGGCGGACAAGTAGTTAAATTGGCGAGAGAAATATTGTATATTCCATTGAAAAATCTGACTTTTCTCTTACTTTCCTGTCTAATACGCATTATCATAAAGAAACTTTCGACATAAAATTAGCATTTAAACCATTTGTATTGCACGCATATTTGCACTTCGAGCTTTCTTTCTAACCATCTTGGCGTTTAAACCATTTTGCCATTTCTCCTTACAAAAGAAGACGTTGGAGTTATCCAGTATGGAGGTGGCCCGACTCTGCCTGTTTCCGACCTTATCTTTACTCACGCGTATACAATGGTTTGACTAAACATTCACATCGCTAAGTTTCCTCATGCGTAATGACACCGAGTGATGGTTTGCCGTTTTTTCTTCAAAAGTTTCGCTTTTCTGCTCATAAAACTGAACAAAAACTATATAACTTCACATCAGATAATGATTTACTAATTTATCAAACCGTTTATAATAATTGATCAAATCACACAGAACAATCGGTTGAAATACGCCTAATGAGAAAATGGCGCCATTCTGATGGCATGAGTGTGCTTATCTTGGATTTACATTAAACTTACATTTGACGTTTTTCGGTATAGCCTGACCTAAGGGTATAGTGTGGTGAATATACATATTCATTCAATATCTCCGGAACGACAAAAAATTGAGAGCTGAAACTCCGTGACTTTTTAGATTATCATATTAGGGTCATTTTGAGTCGATTTGCATGATCCTCCGAGCAGGGAATCATGGGTAAACTTAAAATGGCAGCCATGTGGGTGATGTTTTCGTCATATTTCTTCAATTGTTTTGCTTTTCTGCATGGAAAAGCGGGTAAAACATATTTATTTCAAATCAGATTATTATTTACTAATTGATCATGTAGTTTTTTCGAGGAAAAACCAAAAATAAAGAATTCGAAATTTCTGACCGAAAAATCGTCAAAAAATGCTCTTTTGAAAATGGCGTCACTGTGACGTCATCATGGCGGCCATCTTGGATTTTTTTATATATTCTTATAGGGGGAGGGAGGCCCAGGCTGCGGTAGACCCCAAATCGCCCAGGCCAGATAGGGTTAAGGCAATTTTTGCACTTGAAATTTCAAGTGCACTTGATAACCGTCATTGACTTGAGTGTGGTCGGACCTCCCTTGAAAACCGCACTTAAAATAAAAATGTACTTTAAATGACCAATACGAAGGGACATGGTGTCGAAAAATAAGGGGTTTTTTCACGTGCCCAAGCATCATAATGCACGAATGGGCATTGTTCTTCATCTCATAGATCAAAAAATGGTAAAATTGCGCATCAAATGTTTGTATCATACACTTCATTCTGCGGGGGTACTATTATTATCAAACCACACAAAAGAGTTCCAAAAAGATCACTCCAAACATCACTTGGCCAAGTGCGGCCCAAAACGTTTGGTGAAACACAGGTAAGTACCAAAGAACTTCACAGATGTTTTTAAGTAGTTCCTCAAAGAAAATAAAAATACGATTCAAACAGAAGCTATAGGAGGAAAGTAGCTCCGAATATACTCAGAAAAGACATCTTGTGATTCAATATTTCAACATATATTAAAGCTAGAGTTTCAAAACAGATACAGATATTCCTATCTATAAAATAGCTTTTCCAACTATTATTCTAGAATAGTGTCTTAATCTATTATTTAAACAGAAAGTGAGGCAATTACTTACTGGGGGCAGATTTTCATTTATTCATATAACAGCGGCAGTGATGAAAGTGGAGATCATACCCTTGCCGGTTATAGCAGTATTATATAGACGTGAGCAGTGTCAATTATTCATCGATCGGGTGCTTCATTGAATTCGACTTAATCGAATCTGCAAGATTAAAAAAAGCCTCTAGTGAATAAACTGCAAGAACAGTTTACTGATAGATATCTTCTGTTTATACCAATAATTACTGAGAACATCCTGGGAATTCTCTAAATTGTAACCAGCTGCAAAAAGTAGTTTACGATTGAGCAGCACGAAGTAAATATTTTCCTACAATAGTACATCATAGACTGTCAATCGGTTAAGATGACGTTCTCGTTTGCATACCGGGAATCTGATTCAACGTCATAAATAACACATAATTGATAGAACTAACCAAATAATATTTTATCTTTAAGCTTAGCGCAGACTTTTTATGAAAAGATTTAATATGTTAGCAAAATCATTGGAGCGGTAAAACAAAATTAGAATGAGAGATGGCAGCATCAAGATCTCAATGGTTTTATTAACTTCAGATTATTAATTACAACAATTTGCTCTTAAATATGGTGTTCGTTTGCTCTAAACAATATACCCCCTCAAAAAAGAAAAGTCTCCAGGGTCGGATGCCTTTCGAGTTGGACTAATTCTCCCGGAAAAATAGATTGGCGCTTTCTTAGCTAGATCCATTAACCAAGCATACCCACCTGGAAAATGTTCGTGTTCCAATTGCAATGATTAATTGGAGACGGAAAGGATAGTAGATTGATATGGAAATCTGCCTCCTCCTCTACACTTTTAGATGTAAATTACAATATAGCCTGCTTGTGCATTGAAAATCGAACGAGAAAGGTGCTCCATTCTATTATAAGCGAATCTGATAATATAAAGGCTTCTGAAATGGAGATTCTCTCTTGCCAAAAATTAGGAAATAACACATCATGCAATTGCATGTGACAGTACCCGATTTGTTTCGCAGCAGTTCCAAGTGTCTCTGTCTGTACTTTATGTAACACAGCTGTTTCCGATTAGATACCGTGTATGCTAATGTCTTGAAGTGGAGGCAGTAATTCGTATTGAGGCATATTGTATATTAATTTATTATAGTTTAATTATATTAATAACTGTGCGAGTGATGGGCGAATTGATATCTGCTAATAATTAAAGTCGTGTCTGGGCGTACCGTGTGAATATGAACAACATATATCATCATTACGGAAAACTGAGAACAACACTATTTTTATTGGCTAAATTATGGTGAACGGTTTTCTTTAGCCAATAGATGGCTAGGACCTGTTCATTTAACCCTACCAGACCTGGAGAGCATTATGCCCCTCAACCTACCATATTTCTGCCTTATGACCGACACGACATAACCCCTGTAGTTTGACATATTGGGTCATGTTGAGCCTATTTTCAAAACCCTCTGAGTAGACGATTATAGGCAAAATCAAAATGGCAACGACGTGGGATATCAGAAAAGTCATATTTTCGTCATTTTTCTTCAAAATTGCTGCTTTTCAGCAAGAAAAGTGGGCAAACGCTATTTTATTTCAAATCAGATTATTATTTGCTAATTTATCATGAAGCTTTTGCGAAGAAAACAAATAAATAAACAATTTGAACAATCTGACCGAAAAATTGCAAAACCGCTTTTTTGAAAATGACGTCACTGTGACGTCCTCATGGTCGTCATCTTGCTTTTTTTTACATTTTCTAGTAGAGCTTGGCCTAAGGGTATAGTGTGGTGATGAAAAGGTGAGGTGGAAAACGATACCGGTGTATTGACATGAAGTCATACCCCACAGACAGATAAACGGACAGTAAATTTCTAAAAACATCACAAGAACCAAATGATCTCTATCATGATTTGTATCCCAGCCTCACCCCTGTTGAAGCTGTACATGTGGACATCTTCAGTGAGCGACATCAGCCATCCGTTGGGAAATCATGAATCAGTCCGATAACAACAAGCAGCCAGAGGATGCTAGGTCCCCCGCCAAAATGGCAGCACTATTTATAAGCGCTGTCGGTTTCTGAAGATATTCATGAGGATGGCAACAGCTACTTCACAGGCGTAAGAAGCAGAGGGGTCTTTCCACCTTCCCAGGTTTTGAGATCAACTCCGAATGGCTGACTGAATGTTGATTGCTACTGTAATATATTTTCTTTACCATGTAGCATGAAAATTATGTAACCGAAATGCAACCCCAAGAGACAACTCATGGCATATTATCTGCAAACTAAATTTGACAAGAATATGAAGGCATCCTCAACCTATTGCCCAGAAACCAAATTTAGACTTTGCCACAAGGAGTCACCACCTGTAGGTGCAAGCAGGCAAAACACAATCCCAAATGACATCTCATGTCATGGTATCGGCATATTAACTTTGAGACTCTGAAGAGGGGTCCTCAAGTTATTGCCGGTACTAGATGCCCACCGGTGTTCATGTTATTTGGGGCGGGTCACATATGAATACAAAATTTGAGAATAATCTGATGAGCAGTTGCCAAATTATTGCCCGGAAACAAATTTTTCCACCAGGAGACGCCACCTGTAGGCAGAAGCGGGAAAAATACAATCCCAAGGAACATGGTATCGTGGGGACATCTGCATACCAAATTTGAGAAGAATCCGATGAGGGTCCTCAAGTTATTGCCCAGAAACCAAATTTAGATTTTGACACCAGGTGACGCCACCTCTAGGCGCAAGTCAGTGAAATGCATTATCAAGCGACATCTTATGTCACGGTACATTCATACAAAATTTGAGAAGAATCCGATGGTCAGTTCTCAAGTTATTACCCGGAAACGAATTTGTGATGTTGCCACCAGGTGGCGCCACCTGTGAGTGCAAGTGAGCGAAAGGCAATCCCAAGCAACAGCTCCTGGCATGGTAAATGCATGCCAAATTTGAGAAGAATCCGATGAGCCACAACGTTTCTCATGTTACCCAGAAAGGTACATATGCAGGATATTTCAAAGAAATTCGACCAAGTGTTTCTAAGTTATCACTTGCAGCATGGAATAATGGAATGAACTCTAGTGGCGCCACCTCTGGGTGGATTTTGCTGAAACGCATCGCCAACGGTGTTTTGTCGCAGGGAATGCATTTACCAAATTTCGAAGAAATCCGACAAATTGTTCGAAAGTTATCGCTCGCGAAGGATTTGAACAAACATGAACGGACATGCAAGATTGGAACAAGACCCAGTGGCGCCACCTACAGGCGGATCTTGCTGAAACGTAATACCAGCGACGTCTTGTCGCAAAGAATGCAGATGCCAAATTTCGGAGGAATCCGACATAGCAGTTAGGAGTTATCGCTTACGCAGTATTTGCACGGACATGCACTAAATATTGGAACAAGACCCAGTGGCGCCACCTACAGGCGGATCTTGCTGAAACGTAATACCAACAGACGTCTTGCCGCAAAGAATGCAGATGCCAAATTTCGGAGGAATCCGACAAAGCAGTTAGGAGTTATCGCTTATGAAGCATTTGCACGAACACCCACTAAAGATTGGAACGAGACCCAGTGGCGCCACCTACAGGCGGATCTTGCTGAAACGTAATATCAACAGACGTCTTGTCGCAAAGAATGCAGATGCCAAATTTCGGAGGAATCCGACAAAGCATTTAGGAGTTATCGCTTACGAAGTATTTGCACGGACATGCACTGACATGCACTAAAGATTGGAACAAGACCCAGTGGCGCCACCTACAGGCGGATCTTGCTGAAACGTAATACCAAGAGACGTCTTGTCGCAAAGAATGCAGATGCCAAATTTCGGAGGAATCCGACAAAGCATTTAGAAGTTATTGCTTACGAAGTATTTGCACGGACATGTCCGTGCATGCACGGACACATAGAAGCAAGACCCCAGTGGCGCCACCTACAGGCGGATCTTGCTGAAACGTAATACCAAGAGACGTCTTGTCGCAAAGAATGCAGATGCCAAATTTCGGAGGAATCCGACAAAGCATTTAGAAGTTATTGCTTACGAAGTATTTGCACGGACATGTCCGTGCATGCACGGACACATAGAAGCAAGACCCCAGTGGCGCCACCTACAGGCGGATCTTGTTGAAACGTAATACCAAGAGACGTCTTGTCGCAAAGAATGCAGATGCCAAATTTCGGAGGAATCCGACAAAGCATTTAGAAGTTATTGCTTACGAAGTATTTGCACGGACATGTCCGTGCATGCACGGACACATAGAAGCAAGAACCATTTTAAAGTCCCCGGCCGCGTTGCGACGGGGGACAAAAACGGCCTGAACGAGGGAGCATTTAGAACAATTACCAGTTTCAGTCCTCTAGCTCAAGGAGTAAGAACCTTATTTAGGGGGCTGAAATGGGCTCCCCCGGCATGGACAGGTCCCAAATCGCCCAAGCCAGATACGATTAAATCAGAAAGAGGTGAATTTTAAAGGAATTACACTGCTAGTTCCTCCTTTCTTCTTCTCTCCATAGACGTGATATAGGGAGTCAAGCATGGCTGTTCGGAACATTAGATAATAGAACAATGATAGACAAGAAGCTACATGACTGTGGTGTAATCGTCAGAAATTATATAATGCCTGCTGAGTTGTGCAATTTTCGTTGACAGCTCACACAGCGCGGCCGGTCATTAGTGTCTGAATTTCTCTCAGCCATACAGTCTCCTGGGAAACAAGGATGGGAATTACAAAACGATACTGGCGAGAAGTTCTAAAAGTATCCAGTTATAATGAAGATATAGGGAGATTTGTGATAGCAAATTGAAGGATTTGCATTTCTGAGATTGAGGTGTACTGCTGTTGACAACAGCTTAGATACACAGACGTTTGAAAATATATATTCACATGTACCGAAATCGTTATAATGACTGATAAATGAAGAAAGCCAGCATGATATTTGTAATCGTAATATCGATTGCCAGTACAATTATCAGATGAATGTCCGGAAACTTATCATTGTTCTTTCTTTATAATTTGCTTTAGGCAGTATCTTGAAATTCTGCAGGCATGATAATTGGCCGTAAATCAGCAGGCAAGCATATTACATCAATATAGATAATGGTGGATGAACAATAATATGAAAAAGTGTCGATTGAAAGATGTTATTTTAGATGGACACGGCACTCATTGATCCTTGATTTCCTTTTGAGCGTAAATATTAAATCCAGAAGGATTAAGGAGTGCCAGAAAAAAGTATCCCATAAGACTATGCAAAGTACACTTATGAGATAGCAAAGTGGTCTCGCTATATAAAACTGTTTGATGTCTAGGATAACAAGACATTGGTGTGCATGACAACGTGTCGACGTGTTGAATTATATCAATGTTTAAGCTATACAAGGCAAATTTATATCAAGCCGAAGGCCTTCATTCACAGACAAGAGGTGAATACATGACTTTTGTTCTACAGATAATCAAGGGTCTGAAGAAATAGCGGTAGTTTTGAGATCACATGACATCACGTTCGCATAAATAAATATGATGAATCTTTGGGGTATTTTTCATTTTCACAATGTTCACTCGGGTTATGTAGAATGTTACAAATACCCTTAACGTTATAGAATACTAAATACACTGAAAAGATTCTAGGCGTCAAATCCGACTATCGATATTCAGCCGTCGCCCTCAAAATAGTATCTGTGTCAATAATAGACCTTAGTCAAATATGTATGAAATAAAAAAGTAAATGGAAAAAAACAAACGAACAAGCAAACAAACAAAACAAATGATATTCTTGATGCAAAGAAAAATGGACAATTCTTAGACAGCCATCGGACAATGGCAATGTCCGCGTTAATAACTGAAATTAGGCGATAATTGTGATGGGTGAAAATAATCGTATTTCGGCAGCTTTAAAGCTCTGACAAAACTTGGGCTAACTGCTCGTAATGGAGCGTATGAAATAATCGTAATTGTCGAACCTATATTTTGATACGGAAAAGTTTATATAGCTAAAGGTGAGTGTTACTTGCGATACATTACTCATTACCATCTTCCGGGTATATGGGCACTGTAACATACTGGACTTGGACGATTCTTGGATTCTGACGCTTGTTCATCTATTGGATGAAAACAAAACGTTAAACAAACAAAAACAACCGTCATGAACAAAGAACGTTCTTTCGTGTCCAAATTTCAGAATTCAGAACTGGGGCCGCCATATTGGCGAAATTCAATATGGTCGCCACCCGGGTTAGAGGTCAATCGTAGTTAAATAACTAAAAGGGCTAGAAATATGAATAATAGCACTTTTTAGTGGTTTTGGGGGTCGGGGAATCTGATTGTGATCTTATTTCAACGATTTGAGGACAAGGTCACCCTTCAAGGTCACCATAAAGGTCATTTTGGGGACAAATTCGCCATTATCAGTGGGTTTGGAGCAAGACATATAAACTGCCTCATTCTATTGGTTTCCGGGGTTGAGTAATTCGAATCGGGCCTTATTCTGGCGATTCGGGGCAATATTTCATTTGAGAGTCGCGATAGAGGTCATCCGAACCAGAGGTAAGTTGTAGGTAAAACACCAAAAGAATGACAAATAATACCATAGGGGTTTGTGGCATTCGGAGAATCCGATTCTGATCCTATTTTGAAGATTTGAGATCACCCCATTTTTGGGTCAAATGTCAAAGATCAACAGTTACCACTAAGAACAATCGAACGAAGATTATTCAGGAACAAATTTCATTAAAATACTTCGGAGATGACATCTGCTGACAAAATGCTATAACTATGCCGCTATGCCGCTGTGTGTATTTAAATGTTCGAAATACAATACAAAAACCGCTTTAGCAACAATATACCAATGACCTATACCTTCTGGCTTGCACTCTCAAGAAACTGTGAAGTCGGGTCGCACCCAGTAAGGCTGTGGAAGACGGGTAGTGCCAAGGATTTTGACGGACCGAGATCGGAATAAATGGTATGGACTGGAATGTCACAATATTTTTTTCCAGTACCGAAGCCCGCCAAGAGTTCCGATAGACCGAGTGTCTTCAAAGACCGGACATCGTTGTCCATCGTGCGAACATAGGCTGTTGTATGACCCTCCTCCTTGGCATGTACTAGATGCAGGAGGACCCTGGTGTCCGCCTCTGAATGGTTGCACGGTTGAAGTATTGTGAGGCCACAACGCCTGTTGAAGAACACGGACTCAAAACGGGTACACATGAGGAGCTTTCCGCCCATGGCAGTCTTGAAGATCTGTGTGCTGATGAATGAGAACGGCTCCTTTTTGTTCTCATTTTTTTAAGAAGCCGCTGATCCATTCATACATCGGGATTTTAGGGGTACCGGAAAAAGTATTGTGGCATTCCAGTCCAAACCATCTGTTCTCTTTCACAGCTTAACGGTGTGCTAGACGACTGCACAGTTTCTTGGATGTGGCATAAAGACCGCCTGGACAGTCTAAACAAGCATATCGGACCTCACCGACACACTAGTGGCTCTCACACACGATCCTGACACTCTCGAGTCCGTGCATATGGAGCTTATAGAACGCTTCATCGTACTAATGTACAGCAAGGGATGTGGTGCAGCCGGTGTCAATGAGGCCAAGCATCACCTCTTCACCACTGCAACCAGATCGCTGGAAAACATCTCACGCCGCGCTGTTGCAGCATGTGAAGCGAGTGCTACTGCAAGCGAGTTTCTACTGGAGTAAGGTCACTTCGCTCCAGCAGGAAATCCTTGACTTCAGTGAGTGAAGCTGGCACAAAGATTGCACCAGTACATGGCAACCGCTATGGACCACTCTCAGCGACACTTCTATGGCATATGACATTCTCATGCACTGCGGCTGACTCAAGGCATGCACGGGAAGGTGCAAATGCAACTGTGCCGACGTCCGATAAACGACCCTCTGCAATTGCGAAGGCGGGTGCGTTTATAACGAAGGCGGTGATGACAAGTATTACTTATTGCTGGCATCATAGAGCGCAAGCCAAAAGGCATAGGTAGTAAAAGTAATCATTGGTATAGTGTTGCGAAAGCGGTGTTTGTATTTTGAACATTTAAATGCACGTAGCGGCATAGTTATAGCATTTTGTCAGCAGATGTCATCTCCGAAGTATTTTAATAACATTTGTTCCTGAATAATCTTGTTTCGATTGTTTTTAGTAGGAACTGTTGATCTTTGACCTTTAATTCCCAAATGAGGTGACCGTGGCCTCAAATCGTCAAAATAAGGTCAGAATCTAATTCTCCGATGCCACAAAGCCCTATGGTATTATTTGTCGTTCTAGCTCTTTTGGTGTTTCCAATAATTGACCTCTGGTTGATGTCTGGTTCAGGTGAACTCTATCGTGAACCTCACGTGCAATATTGCCTCAAATCGTCAAAATATGGCCAGACGTCGGTTACTCAACCCCGAAAATCGATAAAATGAGGTAGTTTGTATATCTCGACTAAAAACCACTAAAAATGAGGAATTTGGCCCCATAATGACCTTCACGGTGACCTTGACCTCAAATCGTTGAAATAAGATCAGAATCAGATTCCCCGACACCGAAAACCACTAAAAAGTTGTATTATTCATCATTCTAGCCATTTTGTTTTTTTTAAATACGATTGACCTCTAACACGGGTGGTGGCCATATTGAATTTTGCCAATATGGCGGCCCCCGGGGGCGACTACCTTGGCGCCCGTCAAAAATCGAAAAGATATTGTATGGGCGACATATGGGTCAAATTTGGTGCTTTTGGAAGAATCTGAAACAAACAGTCCCTTTCATACCCTAACATCCCGGACTATCAGCCATCCGTTGGGAAATCATGAATCAGCCAGATAGTAAAAACGGCCTGAACGAGGTATTGAATGCTAGATGGTATTCAGAAACAATTACCAGTTTCAGTCTTCTAGCTCAAGGGGTAAGAACCTTATTTAAGGGGCTGAAATGGGCTCCCCCGGCATGGACAGGTCCCAAATCGCCCAAGCCAGATACGATTACATCAGAAAGAGGCGAATTTTACAGGAATTACACTACTGGTTCGTCCTCTCTTCTTCTCTCCATAGGCGTGGTATAGGGAGTCAAGCATGGCTGTTCGGAACATTAGATAATAGAACAATGATAGACAAGAAGCTACATGACTGTGGTGTAATCGTCAGAAATTATATAACACATGCTGAGTTGTGCAATTTTCGTTGACAGCTCACACAGCGCGGTCGGTCATTAGTGTCTGAATTTCTCTCAGCCATACAGTCTCCTGGGAAACAAGGATGGGAATTATAAAACGATACTGGCGAGAAGTCCTAAAAGTATCCAGTTATAATGAAGATATAGGGAGATTTGTGATAGCAAATTGAAGGATTTGCATTTCTAAGATTGAGGTGTAGTGTTGTAGACAACAGCTTAGATACACAGACGTTTGAAAATATATATTCACATGTACCGAAATCGTTATAATGACTGGTAAATGAAAAAAGCCAGCATGATATTTGTAATCGTAATATCGATTGCCAGTACAATTATCAGATGAATGTCCGGAAACTTATCATTGTTCTTTCTTTATAATTTGCTTTAGGCAGTATCTTGAAATTCTGCAGGCATGATAATTGGCCGTAAATCAGCAGGCAAGCATATTACATCAATATAGATAATGGTGGATGAACAATAATATGAAAAATGTCGATCTGAAAGATGTCATTTTAGATGGACACGGCACTCATTGATCCTTGAGTTCCTTTTGAGCGTCAATAATCCAGAAGCATTAAGGAGTGCCAGAAAAAAGTATCCCATAAGACTATGCAAAGTACACTTATGAGATAGTGGTCTCGCTATATAAAACTGTTTGATGTCTAGTATAACAAGTCTTTGGTGTGCATGACAACGTGTCGACATGTTGAATTATATCAATGTTTAAGCTATACAAGGCAAATTTATATCAAGCTGAATGTCTTCATTCACAGACAAGAGGTGAATACATCACTTTTGTTCTACAGATAATCAAGGGTCTGAAGAAATAGCGGTAGTTTTGAGATCACATGACATCACGTTTGCATAAATAATTATGAATCTTTGGGGTATTTTTCATTTTCACAATGTTCACTCGGGTTATGTAGAATGTTACAAATACCCTTAACGTTATAGAATACTAAATACAGTGAAAAGATTCTAGGCGTCAAATCCGACTATCAATATTCAGCCGTCGCCCTCAAATAGTATCTGTGTCAATAATAGAAAGACCTTAGTCAAATATGTATGAAAAGATAGTGCCACGGCACTGTAGCGCTCATCTGGCTATAACTGGAGAAAGTGGCTGCTGCGAAATTTTTACTGAAGAACTGCAATAGATGATTTTCTAACTTGCGTTGTCTCCCCTGAACAAAATGGCAACATAGTCGATTTCACAGGAGGTCAAGCTGCAAATTCATGATTGTAATTGGAGGTTATGGAATAAAGGCAATTATACCAAAATATAATGTGTGATTCAGTAAGCTGTATAAGCAATAACCAGAGCCAATTTTTATTATGTGATTGCAGTCGTTCGTCCGTCTGTCCACTTTGTGTCCGGACAGTACATTGGACAGTTTTTAACCTATATTTTGTGGGTATATGCACCAGGGGGAGACATGTCGAGTACGAAATAGGTGCGACTGGGTTGTTACGATGGCAATGAGATGTAACAGGACATTTTTCCAATGAAACTAATCTCTGGTGAGGTATGGCCTAACCTAGAGATACCCCCATCTGTCTGCGAAGATGTAAAAGATAGTGCCCACGGCACTGTAGGTCATCTGTCTGTAACTGGAGAAAGTAGCTGTGAGAAATTTTTACTAAAGAACTGCAATAGATGAGTTTGTAACTTGTGTTGTCCCCCCTGAACACTATAAAATGATCCATGCAGTTATTTCCTGAGATTTTATGATAAAGTTCCATGGGAAATTCAAGATGCGGCAATATTGGATTTTCGAAATGAACCAAAAAAAAGGTATCTTGCACAACTGGACCACAAGGGGAACCTGTGTATCAACATCCATGCAGTAATATCCTAAGAATTTACGATAACAAAATTTCATGGGGAAATCCAAGATGGCCACCTGGTGGCCATATTGGATTTTTCAATCAGACCATATATGGTATCCTGCACAGCTAGACCCCAAGGGCAACCTCTGTACCAAATTTGAGAAAGATCCATGCAGTAGTTCCTGAGAAATCACGATAACAATGTTTCATCTGGAAATCCAAGATGGCCGCCTGGTGGCCATATTGGATTTTTCAATCAGACTACAAATTGTATCTTGTGCAACTAGACCCCAAGGGGAACCTCTGTACCAAATTTGAGAACGATCCATGCAGTAGTTCCTGAGAAATCGCGATAATGTTTCATCGGGAAATCCAAGATGGCCGCCTGGTGGTCATATTGGATTTTTCAATCAGACCACAAATTGTATCTCGCGCAACTAGACCCCAAGGGGAACCTGTATATCAAATTTGAGAAAGATCCATGCGGTTCCTCCTGATAAATCATGATAACGAAGTTTCATAGGGAAATCCAAGATGGCCGCCTGGTGGCCATATTGGATGTTCGAATCAGAGCAGAGGTATCTTGCACAACTAGACCCCCAAGAGGAACCTGTGTACCAAATTTGAGAAAGATCCATGCAGTAGTTAACGAAAAATAATGATGACAAGATTTCACTGGCAAATTGAAGATGGCCGCCTGGTGGCCATATTGGATTTTTCAGTCAGACCACAAATTGTATCTTGCACAACTAGACCCCAAGGGGAACCTCTGTACCAAATTTGAGAAAGATCCATGCAGTACTTCCTGAGAAATCGAGATAACAATGTTTCATTTCGAAATCCAAGATGGCCGCCTGGTGGCCATATTGGATTTCTGAATCAGACCACAAAAGCATCTTGCACAACTAGACACTAAGGGGAACCTGTGTATCAAATTTGAGAAAGATCCATGCAGCACTTCCTGATAAATCACGATAACGAAGTTTCATAGGGAAATCCAAGATGGCTGCCTGGTGGCCATATTGGATGTTCGAATCAGAGCAGAAAAGGTATCTTGCACAACTAGACCCCAAGGGGAACCTGTGTACCAAATTTGAGGAAGATCCACAAAGTAGTTCCTGAGAAATTGCAATAACAATGTTTCATGGGGAAATCCAAGATGGCCGCCTGGTGGCCATATTGGATTTGTGAATCAGACCACAACAGGTATCTTGCACAACACTAGACCCCAAGGGGAACCTGTGTACCAAATTTGAGAAAGATCTATGCAGTAGTTCCTGAGAAATCGCGATAACAATGTTTCAATGGCAAATTCAAGATGGCCGCCATGGCGGCCATATTTAAAATCGTATCGACACGGCATGAACAAATTCTGGTGTCCTCATTGGGGGGAACATGCATGCCAAGTTTCAGCTTAATCGGCCAAGCGGTTTCAGAGAAGAAGATGTTTACGCACGACGCACGACGCACAACGGACGACGGACGACGCACGACGGACGACGGACGACGGACAGTCAGGCCATGACATAAGCCCATCGGGCCTTCGGCCCAGATGAGCTAATAAAAAAGTAAATGGAAAAAAGCAAACAAACAAACAAACGAACAAACAAACAAACAAAACAAATGATATCCTTGATGCAAAGAAAAATGGACAATTCTTAGACAGCCATCGGACAATGTCCGCGTTAATAATTGAAATTAGGTGATAATTGTGATGGGTGAAAATAACCGTGTTTTGGCAGCTTTAAAGCTCTGACAACACTTGGGCTAACTGCTCGTAATGGAGCGTATGAATTAATCGTAATTTTCGTACCTATATTTTTATACGGAAAAGTTTATATACCTAACGGTGAGTGTTACTTGTGATACAGCACTCATTACCATCTTCCGAGTATATGAGCACTGTAACATACTGAACAATACTTGATTCTTGGATTCTGACGCTAGTTCATCTATTGGATGAAAACAAGACGTTAAACAAACAAAAACAACCGTCATGAACAAAGAACGTTCTTTCGTGTCCAGATTTCAGAATTCAGAACTGTGGCCGCCATATTGGCGAAATTCAATATGGTCGCCACCCGGGTTAGAGGTCAATCGTAGTTAAATAACTAAAAGGGCTAGAAATATGAATAATAGCACTTTTTAGTGGTTTTGGGGGTCGGGGAATCTGATTGTGATCTTATTTCAACGATTTGAGGTCAAGGTCACCCTTCAAGGTCACCATAAAGGTCATTTTGGGGACAAATTCGCCATTATCAGTGGTTTTGGGGCAAGACATAAACTGCCTCATTCTATTGGTTTCCGGGGTAGAGTAATTCGAATCGGGCCTTATTCTGGCGATTCGGGGCAATATTTCATTTGAGAGTCGCGATGGAGGTCATCCGAACCAGAGGTAAGTTGTAGGTAAAACACCAAAAGAATGACAAATAATACCATAGGGGTTTGTGGCATTCGGATAATCCGATTCTGATCCTATTTTGAAGATTTGAGATCACCCCATTTTGGGGTCAAATGTCAAAGATCAACAGTTACCACTAAGAACAACCGAACGAAGATTATTCAGGAACAAATTTCATTAAAATACTTCGGAGATGACATCTGCTGACAAAATGCTATAACTATGCCGCTATGCAGCTGTGTGTATTTAAATGTTCGAAATACAATCCAAAGACCGCTTTAGCAACAATATACCAATGATTATTAATACCTATACATTCTGGCTTGCGCTCTCAAGAAACTGTGAAGTCGGGTCGCACCCAGTAAGGCTGTGGAAGAGGGGTAGTGCCAAGGATTTTGACGGACCGAGATCGGAATAAATGGTATGGACTGGGATGTCACAATATTTTTTTCCAGTACCGAAGCCCACCAAGAGTTCCGATAGACCGAGGGTCTCCAAAGACCGGACATCGCTGTCCATCGTGCGAACATAGGCTGTTGTATGACCCTCCTCCTTGGCATGTACTAGATGCAGGAGGACCCTGGTGTCCGCCTCTGAATGGTTGCACGGTTGAAGTATTGTGAGGTCACAACGCCTGTTGAAGAACACGGACTCAAAACGGATACACATGAGGAGCTTTCCGCCCATGGCAGTCTTGAAGAGCTGTGTGCTGATGAATGAGAACGGCTTCTTTTTGTTCTCATTTTTTTAAGAAGCCGCTGATCCATTCATACATCGGGATTTTAGGGGTACCGGAAAAAGTATTGTGGCATTCCAGTCCAAACCATCTGTTTTCTTTCACAGCTTAACGGTGTGCTAGACGACTGCACAGTTTCTTGGATGTGGCATAAAGACCGCCTGGACAGTCTGAACAAGCATATCGGACCTCACCGACACACTAGTGGCTCTCACACACGATCCTGACACTCTCGAGTCCGTGCATATGGAGCTTATAGAACGCTTCATCGTACTAATGTACAGCAAGGGATGTGGTGCAGCCGGTGTCAATGAGGCCAAGCATCACCTCTTCACCACTGCAACCAGATCGCTGGAAAACATCTCACGCCGCGCTGTTGCAGCATGTGAAGCGAGTGCTACTGCAAACGAGTTTCTACTGGAGTAAGGTCACTTCGCTCCAGCAGGAAATCCTTGACTTCAGTGAGTGAAGCTGGCACAAAGATTGCACCAGTACATGGCAACCGCTATGGACCACACTCAGCGACACTTCTATGACATATGATATTCTCATGCACTGCGGCTGACTCAAGGCGTGCGCGGGAAGGTCCAAATGCAACTGTGCCGATGTCCGATAAACGACCCTCTGCAATTGCGAAGGCGGGTGCGTTTATAACGAAGGCGGTGATGACAAGTATTACTTATTGCTGGCATCATAGACCGCAAGCCAAAAGGCATAGGTAGTAAAAGTAATCATTGGTATAGTGGTGCGAAAGCGGTGTTTGTATTTTGAATATTTAAATGCACGTAGCGGCATAGTTATAACATTTTGTCAGCAGATGTCATCTCCGAAGTATTTTAATAACATTTGTTCCTGAATAATCTTGTTTCGATTGTTTTTAGTAGGAACTGTTGATCTTTGACCTTTAATTCCCAAATGAGGTGACCGTGGCCTCAAATCGTCAAAATAAGGTCAGAATCTAATTCTCGGATGCCACAAAGCCCTATGGTATTATTTGTGGTTCTAGCTCTTTTGGTGTTTCCTATAATTGACCTCTGGTTGATCTCTGGTTCAGGTGAACTCTATCGTGAACCTCACGTGCAATATTGCCTCAAATCGTCAAAATATGGCCAGACTCGGGTTACTCAACCCCGAAAATCGATAAAATGAGGTAGTTTGTATATCTCGACTAAAAACCACTAAAAATGAGGAATTTGGCCCCATAATTACCTTCAGGGTGACCTTGACCTCAAATCGTTGATATAAGATCAGAATCAGATTCCCCGACACCGAAAACCACTAAAAAGTTGTATTATTCATCATTCTAGCCATTTTGTTATTTTTAAATACGATTGACCTCTAACCCGGGTGGTGGCCATATTGAATTTTGCCAATATGGCGGCCCCCGGGGGCGACTACCTTGGCGCCCGTCAAACATCGAAAAGATATTGTATGGGCGACATATGGGTCAAATGTGGTGCTTTTGGAAGAATCTGAAACAAACAGTCCCTTTCATGCCTAACATCCCGGACTATCAGCCATCCGTTGGAAAATCATGAATCAGCCAGATAGTAAACACAGCCTGAACGAGGGAGCATTTATTGAATGCTAGATGGTATTCAGAACAATTACCAGTTTCAGTCTTCTAGCTCAAGGGGTAAGAACCTTATTTAGGGGGCTGAAATGGGCTCCCCGGCATGTACAGGTCCCAAATCGCCCAAGCCAGATACGATTAAATCAGAAAGAGGTGAATTTTACAGGAATTACACTGCTGGTTCGTCCTCTCTTCTTCTCTCCATAGACGTGGTATAGGGAGTCAAGCATGGCTGTTTGGAACATTAGATAATAGAACAATGATAGACAAGAAGCTACATGACTGTGGTGTAATCGTCAGAAATTATATAATACCTGCTGAGTTGTGCAATTTTCGTTGACAGCTCACACAGCGCGGTCGGTCATTAGTGTCTGAATTTCTCTCAGCCATACAGTCTCCTGGGAAACAAGGATGGGAATTACAAAACGATACTGGCGAGAAGTCCTAAAAGTATCCAGTTATAATGAAGATATAGGGAGATTTGTGATAGCAAATTGAAGGATTTGCATTTCTAAGATTGAGGTGTAGTGTTGTTGACAACAGCTTAGATACACAGACGTTTGAAAAACTACACTTATGAGATAGCAAAGTGGTCTCGCTATATACAACTGTTTGATGTCTAGTATAACAAGTCTTTGGTGTGCATGACAACGTGTCGACGTGTTGAATTATATCAATGTTTAAGCTATACAAGACAAATTTATATCAAGCCGAAGGTCTTCAATCACAGACAAGCGGTGAATACATCACTTTTGTTCTACAGATAATCAAGGGTCTGAAGAAATAGCGGTAGTTTTGAGATCAAATAACATCACATTTGCATAAATAATTATGAATCTCTGGAGTATTTTTCATTTTCACAATGTTCACTCGGGTTATGTAGAATGTTACAAATACCCTTAACGCTACAGAATACTAAATACGCTGAAAAGATTCTAGGCGTCAAATCCGACTATCGATAATCAGCCGTCGCCCTCAAAATAGTATCTGTGTCAATAATAGAAAGACCTTAGTCAAATATGTATGAAATAAAAAAGTAAATGGAAGAAAGCAAACACTCAAACGAACAAACAAACAAACAAAACAAATGATATCCTTGATGCAAAGAAAAATGGACAATTGTTAGACAGCCATCGGACAATGGCAATGTCCGCGTTAATAATTGAAATTAGGTGATAATTGTGATGGGTGAAAACAACCGTGTTTCGGCAACTTTAAAGCTCTGACAAAACTTGGGTTAACTGCTCGTAATGAAGCGTATGAAATAATCGTAATTGTCGAACCTATATTTTTATACGGAAAAGTTTATATAGCTAAAGGTGAGTGTTACTTGCGATACATTACTCATTACCATCTTCCGGGTATATGGGCACTGTAACATACTGGACTTGGACGATTCTTGGATTCTGACGCTTGTTCATCTATTGGATGAAAACAAAACGTTAAACAAACAAAAACAACCGTCAAGAACAAAGAACGTTCTTTCGTGTCCAGATTTCAAACTTCTAGCAGCGAATTTAATGGAGGTATATGTTCCTAAAAATTGGGCTGGACAGACAAACATGGCGAGAGACAGACGTAAAAGGGAGAAAAAGTAGGCCAGTGCGCATATTATATATGCATGACATCGTGCTAAATGTTCAGAATTGTACCTGTAAATTAACTGAGATATGACCTGGCAAAGTTTTGTTGCAGACGAACGGACGGACGGACGGACAGGCAACCTGATTGCTATATGGCCAAGGAAAACGGAGGCCACTGCACATCTACCACAAACACGGTGTCTCCTTCTCAAGGTTGAAAATGCTAGCAGAAAAACAACAACTGTGATAGGCTATGATCCGAACAAAGGAAATGGTATGATAAGGCGGCATTTTGGCTTATACGTGGTGCGGTTGAAATAAAAAAAATTAAATGTCTTAGAATAATTGTGTTTTAATGTAACGGCAAGAGATGAACACAATATGTGGAAGTTCTAGCTCGATTGTGCTATGATTATGGTTAATGACATGAAATCCACAGAATGTACTATTTCGTGAAAAAAGTGTATAAATGAAGTCATTTAAACACATATTTAGACACAAACGACCCTTGAACCAAAACGCCATTTAACCTGGTAATGTGCGCTGGCATTATATCTTCACTGCTGGGAAATATTTTTGGTTCAAGGGATAGTGTGCTTGAATGACTCGAGTTAGACTCTTTTCCCACGAAATAGTACATTCTGCGGAATTCAATTTCAAGTCATAACAATAATCATAACGCAATCGAGCTAGAACTTTCACATATTGTGTTCATCTCTTGCCGTTACCTTAAAACACAATTATTTCAAGACATTTTATTTTTTTCGACTTCAACCGCACCACGTATAGGCAAAAATACCGCCTTATCGTAACATCTCCTTTGTTCACTTAAGGACAGACGTACGGGAAAACTGTTTGCTATATTTCCAGGAGGAGAAATGGACATGCGGAGAAACGCTATGCCACTGGACAACTTCTACTTACACAGTAAGTCTTTTACTAGTTTCGAATTAGAGGGATGGGGCATGAAAATCGGATACAAAACTCAATAAGAAGGTGTAGGTAATTTGAAAACAAACAGGAACACTGCCCTAAATTGTCCAGTATTCTTCAATATAACAAACAGGAACACTGCCCTAAATTGTCCAGTATTCTTCAATATAACAAACAGGAACACTGCCCTAAATTGTCCAGTATTCTTCAATATAACAAACAGGAACACGGCCCTAAATTGTCCAGTATTCTTCAATATAACAAACAGGAACACTGCCCTAAATTGTCCAGTATTCTTCAATATAATGCAAACAGGAACAGACGCCCTAAATTGTCCAGTATTCCTCAATATAACAAACAGCCCGGCCCCTAAATTGTCCAGCATTCTCTCAATATAACAAATGGGTGAACACTGCCCTAAATTGTCCAAAGTATTCTTCAATAGGACAAACAGGAACACTGCCCTAAATTGTCCAGTATTCTTCAATATAACAAACAGGAACACTGCCCTAAATTGTCCAGTATTCTTCAATATAACAAACAGGAACACGCCCTAAATTGTCCAGTATTTTCAATATAACAACAGGAACACTGCCCCTAAATTGTCCAGTATTCTTCAATATAACAAACAGGAACACTGCCCTAAATTGTCCAGTATTCTTCAATATAACAAACAGGAACACTGCCCTAAATTGTCCAGTATTCAATATAACAAACAGGAACACTGCCCTAAATTGTCCAGTGCATTCTTCAATATAACAAACAGGAACACTACCCTAAATTGTCCAGTATTCTTCAATATAACAAACAGGAACACTGCCCTAAATTGTCCAGTATTCTTCAATATAACAAACAGGAACACTGCCCTAAATTGTCCAGTATTCTTCAATATAACAAACAGGAACACTGCCCTAAATTGTCCAGTATTCTTCAATATAACAAACAGGAACACTGCCCTAAATTGTCCAGTATTCTTCAATATAACAAACAGGAACACTGCCTTAAATTGTCCAGTATTCTTCAATATAACAAACAGGAACACTGCCCTAAATTGTCCAGTATTCTTCAATATAACAAACAGGAACACTGCCCTAAATTGTCCAGTATTCTTCAATATAACAAACAGGAACACTGCCCTAAATTGTCCAGTATTCTTCAATATAACAAACAGGAACACTGCCCTAAATTGTCCAGTATTCCTCAATATAACAAACAGGAACACTGCCCTAAATTGTCCAGTATTCTTCAATATAACAAACAGGAACACTGCCCTAAATTGTCCAGTATTCTTCAATATAACAAACAGGAACACTGCCCTAAATTGTCCAGTATTCTTCATGAACAAACAGGAACACTGCCCTAAATTGGGTCCACTATTCTTCACAATATAAACAGGAACACTGCCCTAAATTATCCAGTATTCTTCAATATAACAAAACAGGAAACACTGCCCTAAATTGTCCAGTATTCTTCAATATAACAAAACAGAACACTGCCCTAAATTGTCCAGTATTCTCATTATAACAAACAGGGAACACTGCCCAAATTGTCCAGTATTCTTCAATATATCAAAGCCAGGAAATACTCAACATTCCTAAATTGTCCAGTATTCTTTCAATATAACAAACAGGAACACTGCCCTAAATTGTCCAGTATTCTTCAATATAACAAACAGGAACACTGCCCTAAATTGTCCAGTATTCTTCAATATAACAAACAGGAACACTGCCCTAAATTGTCCAGTATTCTTCAATATAACAAGCAGGAACACTGCCCTAAATTGTCCAGTATTCTTCAATATAACAAGCAGGAACACTGCCCTAAATTGTCCAGTATTCTTCAATATAACAAACAGGAACACTGCCCTAAATTGTCCAGTATTCTTCAATATAACAAACAGGAACACTGCCCTAAATTGTCCAGTATTCTTCAATAAAACAAACAGGAACACTGCCCTAAATTGTCCAGTATTCTTCAATATAACAAACAGGAACACTGCCCTAAATTGTCCAGTATTCTTCAATATAACAAACAGGAACACTGCCCTAAATTGTCCAGTATTCTTCAATATAACCATGATAACGACTTTTGTGTTTTGTAATTTTATTGTTATTCGCTACCAAGGAATTGGTATTTTCATGGTTCTTTGATTATGTTCAAGTGTCAATGCATTTCCCCGTAGTACTAGCCTCTGTGTATTCCTTTTGCACAGCGCATCTACAAATGTTTTGCTGATTATTAGCTATTTGCTGTTACGCCGTAAATGGAAGGGAGAACCATTTTCGGAATAACACGCGCATTGTATTATGCCAAGTTGATCAGCGGATGTACTGCATTAGTATATAGTTCTCAGACATCTGAGGTGAACGTTCGTTATTATTTGGTATATTTAGTAGTAGTTCTTCTGCGAAGCAGGGGTTATACATTGACCCTGAATCAGGGATTATACATTGATCCTATCTCCGGAACGACGAAAAATGACAGCTGACCCCCCGTGACTTTTTGTTCATTTTGAGCCTATTCGCATAAACCCACGAGTAGAGGACCATGGGTAAATTCGAGATGGCGTCAAAGGGGGTACCAGAAAAGTGAATTTTTCGTCATTTATCTTTAAAAGTCCTGCTTTTCTTAGAGGAAATGTGGGCAAAATGTATTTTATTTCACACCAGAAATAACTTACTAATTTATCATGCAGTTTTCGCAAAGAAAACACATAAATAAAAAAATCGAAAAATGTGACCGAAAAATTGACCAAACAATGCCTGTTTTGAAGATGACGTCACCGTGACGTGAACAGAGCGGCCCTATTGGATTCTGTTTTACATTTTCTGGTAGACCTTGACCCGAGGGTATTGTGTGGTAAGTTTCAAGCCTCTAGCTCAAGTGGTAAGAACCATATTTAGGGAGCCATTTCGCCCCCCGGCCTGGACAGCTCCCCGAAAAACCCACGCCAGATAGGGTTACGTATTCAATGTAAATATTTTCGATTATATATCGTATTCTGTTGCTGCTGTTGTATAGAAATATGATGGAATATGACATGTGATTTACTCCATCGGTGTTTATTGTAGAAAATGTGAAGAATGATTTATTCTCAGTTAAGATGTCATTTACTCGATAAAACAAAAGTAATTTCCTTGTCATTATCGAGACAAATTCGTTACACGGTTAGAGTTGATAGTTTTTCGCCTTGCCAAATGAAACGATAATGAAGCCGATGGATGACCAGGACATAGCTATTTAAACTCGGGGGCGAGTTTTTGCAGGAAATACACGGTTGGTTCGACTCTGCTATTTCTCCTCGTAGTCGAAGTCACACGCTGATTCTGGAAAGGTTGAGTGGACAATTTTCAAACTTGAAACTATCACTTTGTTGTGATATGATCCATGCCGAGTTGTGTAATTTTCCTTCTGAAAACATCCCGAGCAGGTATATCATTCGCACCGTCGCTGATATATGGATCCGTCAAAGCAAACTTTCACAGGCGTCCTAAATGGTTATTTTACGAACAGTTAGTTTGAGAAAGATTATATTTAAAATTTATAAACTTTCCCAAAACAACTGTGCGTAAAATAACCATTGAGCACGCCTATGAGAACAATATTTCTATTCTATTGCACTACCCAAACTGATTATCAACAAAAATTACAATGAAAAGTTGAAATAATATGGTGAACTTTGACATCCTTTCTCCCCTTTGTTGAAAGAACTCGTTCACTGATTTGGCACGGTGCTCCCGTCTCGGTTGGCATCGTGCCAATATGGTCATGATGGGGAGTGATACTGTCAGCTGTAGGGAATTTACATTGGATATATGTCTACTTGTGTCGCTTTGTTAATCAATTTCACGATGGAAACAACAGTTAAACTCGAGAAAGAAATTTCATTTTGCAATTTATTTGTTTGTTTTATTCGAATTTTACTTATATGAAAGCAGACGTCCCTTTCCTCATCCTAATGAACACCTGCACTTGACGCGTGTCGATTTCACATGACCGTGCTAAAACGTGTAATGAATGCACGGTTAGCGCGATGTTATTGACACAAGTGTTATAGAATTAGCGAATAAACGCACTAGAACGTGTGATACAATTGGTACCTTTGCGGGTCCTGGAATATATCCAGAAAAGAGGGTAAACGAAGAAGGCCAATTAGTATAGTGTTGGAATGATCCATTTGAAATCAACATGTTATGATGGGACTTATATCTGGCGTCATACGAAAAGTTCGTTTCACTGCATGGATGATCTGATAGTCGTAAGACCACAAGGGGGCAGTCAAAACGACTTATCTTCGTTCAACAATTTGAACACGATTTCCGAGATGAGTTGAACTTCCAGGTTTTAACAGGTAAAAGTGAACAAGGAATAGTTTGATGCTACGCTTCTCGTAATGTGTCTATTTCATCTATGAGTCTTATGAACACATCAAGTTTTCTTGTCAACAGCAGCAAGTCCATGTGAAGACAAACATGGTGGTCTTTCCCTATGGCCTACTGAATAATGATGGAACCAATGGTTCTTTTAAACGGTGACTCATCAGAGCCTCTGTGAAATGTGGAGCTGACTCGGAATGAGGAACACTTCTCGCGCCTTGCTGTAAAGGTGGGGTACTGGAAGCGGATGCTGTCTTAAATGACCGTATCAGCTTGCGAGGTCTCGTTGTGGGCGAGACGAACGTATGTAATACGACCATAAAAAAATATTAAAAAAATCCGGGCCAGCAACCGATCCCGACAGCAGGTCTTGGTGCCTTATCTATTTCCAACTACTCCATTAGTGGGATAAGTCTTCATAGTTTGTCAAATAAACAGAACGATGAGATAGAAAACCGTTGTTTGCTCAAACTAATCTTTCGAGTGTTAGAACACGTCGACAAAAACTTCGTCACAGAACATTATTTGAAGATGTGATATTTAATTCTTATTCATTATCCAGGAGGAATTGGCGTAATAGTCTGTGAGCTGGAAGAAAGCCACACACAAACGAGAGGTCTTGCTGTGTGAAATAATGGCAATACTCAGCATGGAAGAAATAATTTGGAGCACACCACAATCTGATAATATCTGAAAGTGTTTCTCCACATCTCCCGAAACTAATGGGTCCCATCATCCCACGATGTTATTTTCTAGTTGCATTCGGAGCAGCGGTTAAAGCACTTCAAACATCTTCATCTTTTTCCCCCACACTTGTCATGTTGTGTTTAGCAAAACCATTACCAAATTGTGGTGCGCTTGAAATCGTTTCATCCATGTTGATTCTTGTCATTATCTGTAACATCTCACACTGTAAAGCCTGTCATATATGTTTGGCTTCCTCTCAGATTTTAGAGCTACGTTAAACGCCTCCTGGTAAACGGGATCCAAACTAAATATCACAACAAAATACGTTTTCTATTCAGTTTAGTCCTGCAACAATATACATCTATCTACCTAGTATAATCCGTGGCGTGTCCGACTCCTCCTTCTACTCCTACTCCTCCTCCTCCTCCTCCTCCTCCTACTCCGCTTTACTCACTGCACAGCGGGTCGCATAGGTGTGGCGCGGGATAGGGTTGGGCGAGAGACCTGGGGTTTTCACTACCTGAGATTCCATGGGCCAGGCTTACACCCTACAGTAGAATGGGTCGACTGCGGATGCGCGATGAGTAGTATAGAAAGGGCACGCGATCTCCCTATCCCTATAGGTGTGGCGTGGGATAGGGTGGGGCGAGAGACCTAGTGTTTTCGCTACCTGAGATTCCATGGGCCAGGCTTGCACCCTACAGTAGAATGGGTCGACTGCGCATGCGCGATGAGTAGTGCGCGATGAGTAGTATAAAAATGGCACGCGATCTCCCTATCCCTATAAACTAACCCATGGGGGTGAATAAACCCCTGGGGGTGAATGAGCCATGGGGGTGAATGAGCACTCGTTATATATAATAGAAGAGACTATACGTGAACAAATGGAATATTCCTGCTGGTGACTCTGGTGAATTCGTCACATCAATCTTAGTCCCATTGCGCAGAGTGGAGCAGAAATCTCACAAAGAAGGTGACAATGGATCCTCTAAACCTACACATATCCAGAAAAGGATTGTCCAGTTCCTTATTATATTTGCCAGTACTCGTCTATCACAACTAAGTCACTCTTATAATTCTCGCTGTTGTGTGTGTGTGGGGGGGGGGGGATTTTGCTGAAGTTTTGGTGACAGTCAGTTTGGTTGGTGGAGGAAGCCGGAGAACCCCGAGAGAACCACCGCCCTTCGGCAACTGACAGACTTTGACACATGGACCACCTGGGCTCGAACCCGTGCCGGCTCAGCGGTGTCAGGATAGCGGTCACCACCGAAGCGCCTTAGACCACTCGGTCACCGAGGGTCCTCTGTTGTGTCCGGAAGCTCATTTGGGCTCTGTAATCGCCAGTATTGATGATGGTGGGCGAACTATAACGGGAAAAACACACGCAAATAATTAGATGAGAAATGAGAGATCGGAAGTAATATACGTTTTATTAGTCGATTAAATAAGCACATCATCTCATGATCTGACAGATTTCTCTTCAGAAGGCTTAGGCCGTTATTACTAGCTGACTCCGCTTCTGCATATATAATGATCATTATTCGCAAGTCGTGTCAGAGAAAACGTTGTATACCATAGAAAGACAATCATTCTAATAAGCAAATATCATGTAAGACGAGATGATTTACATCCCCGCACTGACAGAATGGACGGGATATACACATTCGCTCGACGTATATAACGTTCTTGCTCGAGCAGTTTGCATGCTAGTCATAGCAGATTTGTTCTGATACGTGAAAACTGGCGACTTGATCTGAATAGATGACTATGTTGATGACACAGTGTTGTCACGTTCTGAACCGGAACGTTATTCTTCACATCAAAATGTTCATGTTCGCAGTGATAACGATTGATCCAATCAGTGTTTTTTTTCTTCCACTGTTCTGACTTTCAATCAAATGGCTGTAAAATATCATATTTAGCCTACATGCAGGAATATTAAATAACCCTGAATAGACAAGACACGCCCATAGGAACACAAAGAGCGAGCTAATATAGCGTATGTTATCCACAAAAGATTTCTGTATAGGTAATAAGTCATTTTTCCTCTTTACGTGTTAACGTTTTTATTTCAAGGGGGCTTTGATGGTACCAGATCCAGGGTCTGCAAGTGGGATCTTGGGTTTTCTCGGCACAGAGGAGGAATTTCTATATCCACTATCCACTTCAAATTTATGCCGAAAATCTAAAAAAATGTTTTTGGAATTAGTCCTTATTAGTGTGCACGATGTTCTTTTGGGTTGCAGATTTCCTGTCTCCGGCGTCAGCCAATAGAATCGCTGCATTGCCTTGATGAGTCTCAATAGCCGCAACTTGACCTGCTTGGCTGACATAGAAAACTGGGACATCATAAATAATATTAGAATACCCCAAGCCATGTAATAGGGATATGATAAACTCATTCTCTTTCTCAGTTATCAAGCACCACGTCCGTCTGGTGCAAGCAAGCAGCCGAGTTGAAAGTCGGAAAAACGTAGTTGCTACATGTATATGTTGGGCTCTTTTTGTTGAGAAGAATATAGCGCTCACAGCAGCGAAACGATCCGATATGTCTTCCTTTATTTGGGACTGGTAAGGAAATATTATTAATTTCCATCGTCAAAATACGGACATCCTATTTTGGTTCATATCCCGCAAAATCGACATTTATAGACAACTGAATTCGAGGTTTCTTCCTATTATTTAACATGCGCTTTTGGCAATTATCTCGATTGCCAGAAATCGGCATGGTGAAGGACTCATTTTTTTGATGCTAATTTCAATCAGTAATATGCGGTTTTATATATGCAGATACACTAAATGTTCACCGTGTAAAGTTGATTCTAGGATACCATGTTGAGTGCACAAATTATGACCGAAGCCTAGAATCTCACTGAAATCCATGTTAATTTGGGATTCTCTCATCCATGCGAAAATGGTTTATATAAACAAAAAATGATCAAACTATATGGATTTTTGGATATTATCTTTCTTTTTCAAGTACTACTTTTTCACTGTTCTTTAAGGTAGTCCGCTGGTGGTTTTGGGCTTTGGCGGCCATTTTTCGTGTTTTTGCCTGTTTTCCTCATTAGGTTATCTCCCTTTCCTAGGTTAAGAGATAGAGATTTTCTTTAAAAGTCTTTTAGCTGAGAATTTTGCGCAGCAACATTCATCTAAATTGATAAATTTGGATAGACATTGTGATTATCTTCAAACAGTTGATCATATAAGAAAAAGTTAAATACTACTTATATGATTTTTTCATGAATATGCTTCAAAATCAGGGCTATTCCCTATGTTTTCTGGGTTATCAAAAGAAGCATGGGTCAGTCCATTTAACAGTGTGTACAGCTAACTAATGCACACAAACATATATTTTTTTCGTTGTTTTTCCTCATATAACACAATTATGAATGCAACAACACACATTATTCAAAAAGTTAATTACTTTGATTTACCACCAGCGGACATCCTCAAGGGGCTTCACCATCAACTTTGATGAGTGTGAAAGGTAACGATACCGCTTAAACCATACTTCAATAAATATAGTCAGAACTAATTGGGATATTCATATGCTATTGCCCAAAGAGAACAATTAAGTCGCCTGTTGGGGGCACAGAGGGGTATAAATCATTAACCAACCGAGCTGTGGTATTTGCTAATAATTGCAAATGGGACCCCGGGTGATAAATGATAAGGAACTTTTGTACAGAGGTATCTGCAGTTTACTCAACAAATTATTGTGGAGAGCTTGAGAATTTCGCTTCCGCCAGCATCTAAAATATGTTCAACTGTAAAAGAAGCTTGATGTTGCACCACGTACAGTTATTTATCCTTCGTATAATAAGACTGCTAATCAGCGTCGTTAAATGGTCTCTCCCTGCTTGTACTTATATACTGGAAATCTGTTTTGCTTTCATATTACTAGATAGTGCTGCCTGCACGTAGATTCCATGTTACGAGATAGCCACAACTCTTTAGATTTCAGCGCAGACTTCTGATAAAAAGGTTGTAGTACCTAAATAGGTTGATAGGTAAAAAATGTTTAACGTAAAGAAGATTATCTCTCAGGGATCAAAACGTGGTCGATCCAATCAGACAAGTAGATTGCTCTAGCGTCTATTTGATTGGACATAGGGATCTAGATTAATGTGGCACAAAGTTTCACATTGACAGTCATATATCATATAAATATTTCAGATCGCCCGAGTTCTCGGTTGGTTTTATTCAATAAAATTGGATTCAGCTCTAAGGTCCTCTCAAATTAATCAGAATAGACATCCCGATGATTTATGTGACAGTAGAGGAGGGGAGAAATCGAGAACATCTTACCAATTTGTTAGCTGAATCACTCGTTATATTTTCATGATAATCAAACTTTGGCTCTAGCAGTTTAAGATTTCAGCCTCTGTCTCTCATGTGCTTTCATATATCGATTTACTAATTATGGATTCTGTTATTCATAAGCCATATGTGACCATTACAACCTTTCTGAATTGGTCCTCGTTTTCTCCATATCTATCAGCAAAGGAATCTCTTTGAACCAATTCGACACAATCAACATTTTATGATGTTGGCAAAAACAAATAGCGAATACAATACAATTCAGTTTGATAACAGGATCTCCGTCATATTAGTTTCCACTGTAATTATTTAATACAAATATCTCATCTAACGCCAGCATAGTCGGAATATTTAATTTCCTGTTCTATACAGGGGCTACAACAAAGAAGATACTGATCATGAGGACGGAGATGCAAGGGAAGTTGAATACACAGCGTTGAATGATACATTTCATTTCAAGATTACAGATCCACCGAGATCCAATCGTTCTTTCATGCTTTAATAGCAAGAGACTAATCTCACTTGGCCCAGAGCGCGCGATATATCTCTCGGCACCAAAGTTGATGAGGGATTATTTTCAAAGACAAAATGTATAAAGAAAACAATTCGCGCTAGTGCCACTAGACGTTCTGGGGCTTAAGGATTCCCAGTCACAATTCTTATATCTCAGACACACCAACATATATACATGATGCCGTAAATAGAAAACAGAACTAATTAGGCAGTTGTATTTTTAAATGCTGAATCTGAAATTTTGTTTAAGACGCGAGGTTTTTCAACGAGTACTAGACTATTGTCTAAATTATCGGGTTATACGTGAACGTATTTCTCGTCGTTTTGCTCTTGTTTTATTATTAAATCGCTGCCATGATATAAAAGTAATTCTTAATTATCTTCGTGATTCTATCATCCGTCGCAAAAACATATCTCTCTTGTGGCACAGCATGCTCATCATGATCAAGATTATCGAAGACAACGAAAATTTCTTTCATGTGTGTGTGCTTTCTCATAAACTGAGTGAAGTAGATTATCTTCATATGCTTGTGTTATTGTTTAAACATGTGCTCGGTGGGAGGGCGCTGAAGGTAGACGGAATAATCGGCTGAACATGATACTGTCAAGGTAAACTGTTAATCGGGAAATCAATGTCGTTGCTCGATGCATTTTCAACGTAGCGCATCCACGAAAGAAGTTTTAGCCCATCTTTACGTACACTTAATACCCTACTACATATAACGTTCCATCCTTTCCCGTGCAGTACTGAATCAGATAAATTCTCAACAATCGGGAAACGCACGTACCGCCACAGACTGCCAATTCAGATAGGAGCTGAACGACATCTTACAGCTACATGCAGGTTTTCCAAATATGACAAGTATTGGTTTTATTGCTTTCAAAACGGAAAATGTGCAATTTCTCCGAAAAACCAATCAATATGAACTACAAGTCTCCCGCGAGCTATGACATCAGCAATAGCTGGGTGATATTTGAGTGATGTGAATACGTCTAGTGTTCGACTTGGACGTGTAACAGGCTTTAACCAGGCCAATATAACATGTTAACCAGCGTCACAAAGGATGTTGGGTTCCCAATACCCTCTGACTGCAGCATTTCAATTGTGATTTACACATTTTCAGCTCCTGAGAGTCATGTTGGTATCATAGCCGATAAAAAAATAATCTGCATGAGATATATACCGAACTGTTTTCATGGCTAACACCAATGCGAATCTTCAGCCAATGTGGCTTTATCCATCATGAGCTCGCCTAGCGACATGTGTGCGGGAAACGAACATCGAACTCACTGGATAGAACATCTCGTTCATCTCGTACTTATGTCAAACCGTTGAACGTTCACAGCAAGTGAGAAAAGCATGATTGTCTTTGCTAGAACTAAGGAGCCAATAAAAATAATAGAGCATTGACGAATCCACAGAATTACTCTAGTACTTTCTCCTGGCGACAAAGAGGAAGTCATTCACTGATATAGTTTCGGGACCGTTGGGTAAAATACTTCTTATATTAGCATATTGTGGCATGATTGAAATTTTTCCATCCACTTTGAATTTTCCAGTTGTTGCATCCTATAGCAACACGCTGCTAGACCCACTGTCAAATTGTGATCAAATATAAAAATCAGACCAAAAGTAATTTCTGAGAAGAGGTTTTATATTTTAAATTTAAATCAGTCTGGTAACAATATAGAGTAAATGAACAAAACCGTACCTGATGCACTGTTTCTGCTGATGATATTGGTGGACTTGTGATATACGACTGAGCAGGTATTAATGCCGAACCTCAAAGCACAACGAATATGAAAATGATATATTTAAACATACAGCAATCCTGATAATGATGAACAGTACATATATTGATTAAAATTTGTGATCACTGGGTTTATAATTATAGTCATTTCGTCCGAGAAATGATTCGGTATATATAAATTGTTGAAGAAAATATTGAATCTCTGAGATGTAACCTCAAAAGGCAGAATAATTCGCAAAGAAATCAGTAAGAACGGATATTAAAGCTGTTTCGACGATGATGGAGACATCATTATGAATAAAATTACTTGGGAAAGATGACAAACTCACGATCTGATACATTCCTCTCTGGACGAGTCAGATATTCATTGATTGAGGATTCCTTTGTTTGCATAACAATCATGAATCGCAAGTGGGGTCAAACAGAAAGTTAAGGCCGCAGACAAACAATTCTATCGATGAACAATTAACTCATAAGACGACGTAAGTTAGACTTTCAGGCTGACCGAGTGGTCGGCTTACACAGATTCGTTTGATGTGTATGGAATCGCATTTGTGGATCTAGCTGGTTTCAACTTTCCCAACATTCCAGGAAGATTTTTCCTCGTGCGTAAAGCTGATGACACTAATTATTTCTCAGACAAGATTTGAATACATGACTATGCTGATCTACAGATAAACACTGTTTTATCAAATTTTGTACTGAGATGTTAACCTAGAGATCACAATATTTCACGGTCGGAATAATTAATTGTAAATCCCTCCTGTATTTCTCACTTTCTGATGCAGACTCTTATGACAGTGGAAGGTCGCATAAGCCCGTTCAAATGTACATAACATATCACATTTAGCCTTACAACCACCTAATAAATATGGCGCTAGTTTCGACAATTCGAACTGGTAGTCTTTGTCCCCAAATAATTTTCTCGTTAATATTTGATTTCCCCTCAAAAAGCAAAAAAAAGCAACGGAAGTGATAAGGCTATTGTTACTTCTTCTATCCTTACTCCTTACTCATGATATCCGGGCTGATGTCATCGAATAACAGGTTCGTCGGGTGCCACCTTGCAGTCAAGTTGAAAATCAGGAAAAATTAGTTGCCAAATTAGTTGCCATATATTGGATTCTGATTTTCTTGAGAAGAATACAATGATCTCAAAAACGTAGCCATCCGATATCCCTTCTTTTATTTGGGATCTGCCGGTTACGCAACTGATTATTGTGAACAGCTCGAGTCTAAAACCCTTGATAGTAAATTTGTATACACAAAAGCAGGTTTCTTATAGAATCAGTTTCAGATCTTTATTGCTGTTTTTATTCCTACGAAGTAGGCTACAGATCGCAAATTGTCCGGTAATGAGTGAGTCAGTCAGTCAGTCCATTCGAATCCTTTCGTCGGCAAAATAAGGAGAACCGTTGACATTAGAACCTTGATTTTTGGCATGAACGTGCATTAGGACATTGTTACCAAGCTGACAGAATTCTGATGAAAATTTGATTGATAATTATTTTTTTTATTATTTATTGATGGCTCAGCGAGTGCACTGTCATGCCCATCGGGAACCCTTGGCTGTATGTTTCACTGTATATATAACACAGTACAAAACCTGGTGGGATATGCCATCCGTAATTGTTTTGAGAGCTAGAGGTCACAGCAGTGTAGCTGGGTCACCCCCAATAGGCCTATAAACAGATCAGAACTAACAGTCTGATAGGTTTGGTATTCGAGAATGCAGTTAATACTGACATGGTGTAATAATTAAATTGTTCTTAGAGGTCAGAGCAGGAGAGACAAATAAACAGATCTGTCTGGGAGTTAAGATAACAACGTGATGCAGAGATGCTATTATTCGTCTTTGTACCGATCATGCTCAGGAGAATGACATAGAATCATTAGTATCTTGTGCCGAGGTTTTGGTCCTGAGTTGAATTACCGTAAACTACATAAATGCTACCTTTCTACTATAAGACTATATATAAGAATTTGTTGTATTGTTGAGAAAATAATGCGATTCAAAAAGTTGTTTTGGTCTTGGACAAGGGCACTGAAAACCATTAAAGAGACGTAAATGTATTTTCACACGTAAAGCCTGAAATCTACTGAACTTTTTATTATTCAGTCTGTTTCCTTTAGTTAAAAAATGTAAAATTAAATCGGCGATCGTTGTTTATTTTTGGAATGAAGGCGCATTAGGAGACTGGTACCAACAAGTTTTTTTAATATAGCTTGTTATAAAAAAAATTTCGCTTTCGTCCGACTCCGTCCAAAATATATTGAACAGTAAAACTAGATCAGGGTTGCACCACGTTGAGCTACTGTGTCTTACTATTAGACATCTAAGCAGGGTCTTTAATTAACCATACCTGCTTCTACCTGTATACTGAAAATCATATCACTATATAATGCTCCATGAATGTAGATACCCGTTACGAAATAACCACAATCCCTTAGGTTCCGCGCTCACTTCCGATAGTTTGGTTAAATTAGTCAAATCGGTTAAGTATACTGATGCTAAAACCTTTAACGTGAATATGGCAAGATTGCTGTTTCAACATGTCAATGTTCTTATAAACTTCAGACTATGATACATAATATGTATACTGTATCCTATCTTGAGATACACAAAGATTATCTCCCAGGGATCAATACTTGGTCGATCAATCCGACAACTAGATTCTCTAGCGACAATTTGATTTGACATAGGGATCTAGATTAATGTAGATCAAAGTTTCATATTGACAGTTTATAATATACCGGCAACTATTTTACACCGCTCGAGTTCTCTGTTGGTTTCATTCAATAAAAATTGTCATCTAAAACCAACCAGGAGAGGCATCCGAATGATTAATGTGACAGTAGAGGAGAGAAATCGTGAACATCGTACAAATTTAGTAACTGAACAACTCGTATTTTTTCATGATAATCAAACTTTGGCTCTAGTAGTTTTAAGATTTGAGATTCTGTCCCTCATGTGTTTTCGTATATAGTTTTATCCAATTATGAATTATGTTGTCCACAATCCATCTCTGACCATTACAACCTTTATGGATCGGTTCTCTTAAGACATTATCTCCATACCCCTCACTAAAGGAATCTCTTTTAAACGAAACAATCAACAGTTTTATGATGTTGACAAAAACAAATAGCAAAGACATTACAATACATTTTAAAATAGGATCTCCCTCATATTAGTTTTCAAGTATAATTGTTTGATACATATTACAAGCGTCTGGTCCGTCATTCATAATTCCGCAGTCGTCCATTAAAGAATATCCGCGTGTATAATCCAATGACCTATTCCATATTCCATGTAACAGTGTTAGCACTAAATTCAAAAAGACAGGTCATAGTATACATAAACAGAGACTAGTTTCCTGCAAGAGAGAAGCGGTCAACAGTTTTCAATGATGCCGACAAGACATCATGATGTTCCAAAAATATCAAATCCGTATCGCTGATCAGTATTCTTAATCCAAAATATTCGTTGTAAAGTTGTCATCTAGAGAATGATGTATCTCAGTCACGCTTTGATTGTGGCTGTTCATATGAGCACCATGAAATACATCTTGAAGTACATGGGTTCATACGGCCCCTAGCCCCGGCTTAAGCGGAATTAGACACAAGTTGCGAAACGTAACGCCACAGATATTGCACGCTACGTTCGTATTTTGCTATCAGCATGCGATATGTATCGCCAAGTTTGAGAAACTTTGAGTAGAGGCACTTGGTATTATAGCACTGTTTTATGAGTTTCTGCAGCAATATTTTGTGACTGATTAAAATCATCACATTTAACACAGGATCTAGCAAATGCTACTAGACGAGATATGTATACGCCATATGCAGGTCCCACTGGAATAGTACTGTCCAGAAAGGGATAGTTTACGATATCGAAATTGTAATCATTACAAGCGTCTGGTCCGTCATTCATAATTCAGCCGTCGTCCATCAGAGAATATCCGCGTCCATAATCCAAAGATCTATTCCATATTCCATATAACAGTATCAGCACCAAATTCAAAAAGACAATCATAGAATACATAAACATAGGCTTGTTTCCTACAAGAGAGAAGCGGTCAACAGTTTTCAATGATGCCGACAAGACATCATGATGTTCCAAAAATATCAAATCCGTAGCGCTGATCAGTATTCTTAATCCATAAAGTCGTCATCTAAAGAATGATGTATCTCAGTCACGCTTTGATTGTGACTGTTCATATGAGTACCATGAGGATCTTGAAGTACATGGGTTCACACGGCCCCTAGCTCCGGGTTAAGCGGCATTAGACACAAGTTACGAAATGTAACACCATAGATCTTGCACGCTACGCTCGTATTTTGCTATTAACATGCGATATGTATCGCCAAATTTGAGAAACTTTGAGTGGATGCGCTTGGTGGTGTAGCCCTGTTTTATAAGTTTCTGCAGCAATGTTTTGTGACGTTGATTAAAATCGTCACATTTAACACAGGCTCTAGCAAATGCTACTAGGCGTGATATGTATACGCCATATGCAGGTCTCACTGGAATATTACTGTCCAGAAAGGGATAGTTTACGATGTCGAAATTGTAATCATCTCTTTTGTCATACAGTCGACGAGAGAGAAGGCCCGCTTCATTTTTATAGAGATAAGGTCTAAATACGATGTGCCTGTAGGGTTATCTGTAGTTTCCTTCAAATCCAGTGAAGGTGGATATATATCCTTCACTGCGTCATTTATATAGCGATTATCCACAGCGAGAAGATCGTCTATATAGCGTTTGGTGAATGAGAAGGAACGGGCTTTGAATTGATCGGTTTTTGAAAGCGCCTGCATATAGTCATATTCATAAGAGAACAGATACAGGTCAGCCAACAGGGGTGCACAATTAGTACCCATTGGAATACCTATATGCTGCTGATATATTGTGTTGCCAAATTTCACATAGATATTTTTAATGAGAAATTCAAGCAACTCTATAAACAAAGAAACATCCCATGAATGATATCTCTTGTATGTAGTAGAGCTAAAGAATGCTTTATGGCTTCCGACATTAATATATCTACGATCAGTTTTCTTGAACACAGATACTATTAATGAACTTAGATGGTCAATAAGGTCCTGATGAGGGATTGTGGTATAAAGAGTCGCGAAATCCCATGTGGATACATGTCTATACGTTATGTGACCTTTAGCATCAAGTTCTTCCGTAAGACATTTTGAGTTTTTCAATATCCACATACATTCAACGCCAGAGTTTATAGAAATAGTGGCGTAATACCTTTCCCAAAATGCTTTGAAAGAAGCTTGGTGGTGCAGCTCCTAGAACCACCTATGAATCTAGCTTTGTATGGTGATTTATGCATTTTGGGAGTCCAGTATACTTTTGGTATATCGTTATGTTTGGTTGGAAGACAAATACATCTTTCCTTGAGAAACGTTTTGGGATTGTTCAATAAATCTTCCAGAGTAAATGCAGTTTGAGAGTAAGTAGACGTATTTGATGACGATATGTTTACACTCAATTCTTCATCCAGCACCTGGTAATAGTAATATTTACATATGAATATTATATTATTTGGAGCTTTGTCTGCTGGAACTATGACGAACTTACTCTGGAGATTTGCTAGGGCTTCTTGCGAATTGGGGCTTCTCTGTACTTGTTTTGCTCGGGGAAGGGTACTTCTGTCAATATGACGGATTGTTTCAACGACCTTGCTCTTGGTGAGGTCTAGCCAATCATCGAGTACTGTAGGTTCAACTTTTTCAGGCTTAGACCAATCAATAACGTACTGTTCCAAAGCAGACAGGACTATCGGCCTTCAGATTTATATTTCTCGGCTCTCTATATTTAGGTCCCTTCATCAGGAGTAATCTTAGGTCCGTATCACTCACCATATCAAGGCCACCAGTCACAACATGTTTGCATGGTGTATAGATAAAGTTCGATGATTCACAATCACAACTATAGCCCCCCGACGTGTATAAGTTCCAGTCAAACTCCTTGACAGCATTAGAGTAATTGAATATTTTGGTGGCTATAGATTTAGTATACTTATATGAAATGCAAGGAGGTTCTGTGAACTTAAAATAGTTTGGTACAGTATTGCGTATCTCTGGATCATTCAGGATTCGAGGTAAATTAATAATGTCCAGTCCTTTATAAGTAGTTGAGTTTCAAGAAAAGCCGATCTTGGGATGTTTCGCTTATGTTCACTAGACGATACAACCGAAAATACGCTATATCTTGACATACTTTAGAGATTTTGGGTGGTATAATATTTTCCGAGGACGCAGATTGTTATATATCACTGGCTATATGATTTAAAGCTCTCAGAGGTAACGCATACAAAACTGTACGTAAGCTATGTGTCCTATTGGGTGTGTTAGTTAAACCCACTAAGTAATTTAAAGTGATATGATCGTGAATCATCGCACTATTAAACTTTCTCCAACCATGGCTGCGATGTCTCCGTTGATGGGGTTTAAATAGCTGGGTAATATTGGATATATTTGAACGGCGGTTTGTAACATTGCCGAACCCATTTAAACCATACGGAAACACTGACCCAAGTTCTAGCATACAGAATAGTTCCCGCTCTCGGATTTTTCTCTCAAATCCAAAGGGGAAATCCTTGGTAGATGGATAGGCGACGTCTTTTCCGACGTCATTTCCTGTTCTATGCTATCAAGGGACTACAAAAAAGGATCCACTGATACTGGGGATGGCAATGCTGGTGATGTTGAATAGATAACGTTTGGATGATACATTTCATTTTAAGATTATCGATCGATCAAGATCCAATCGTTCTTTTGGAGATTTTCCTTTGTAGCACGAGACTAATCCATAAACGTCTCGGCACCAAAGTTGATCAGGAAATGAAGAAAATTTTCAAAGAAGAAAGAAATCTTCGCATCGGTGCCGCTAGGCTCTCTCCGGTTTAAGTATTCTATACTCTTATACCTAAAACACACCGACATATACATGAAGTAACAAATTGACAACAGAATTAATTAGGCAGTTCTATATTTAAATGCTGAATCGGAATTCGTCTAAAACGTGACGTTGTTCAACCAGTATTAGACAACTCTCCAACTATGGGTGACTGTATTCCGTCAGTTTGTTCTTGTTTTATTATTAAATCGTTGCCAAGATACACGAGTAATTGTTTTTATCTTCCCGTTTCAAATCATCTGTCTTTAAGAAATGTCTCTCTCAGTAAGGCTTATATTTCTTCCTTCCTCTTGGAGCACTGCGTACACTAATATAATTCATGTTGATCATGATCAAGGTTCTTGAAGACGTAAAATTTTCAGCAGCATTTCTTTTGTGCGCGCGCTTGCGTGTGTTTCCCATAATTGAGTGTGAGTGACATAGTGGAGGAAGACCTATGTAGGTATGGGTATCGGTATTTATTGCTTTTTAGACGACAAATGCACATTCCTCCTAGCAGCCAATCAATTTGAACCAAGAGTCTCCGAATAGGCACCGCGAAACGTGTATAGAGCTACGACATCAGCAAACCGTTTTATGATAAAAAATCGGGGTGACATTTGGTTATTGCGAGTATATGTAATGTTCGACTTGGACGCGTGACAGGCTTCAACCAGACCAACATAACATGTTAACCAGTTTCACTATGTGGGTTTCCAACACACACTGCACTGCAACTTTCGAATTATCATTTTCATCTGCTGAATATAATGCCGGTATGTGGACGTTTTCATCAGATTTGATCGTAGCCGATACAAATCATACGCATGTGTCCGCGTGAGATGATTATATAATTTTACGTTTCGTCAGACAAATCTGAAGTCAATGTGGCTTTATCCCTCACGAGCTCGTCAATTGACAATTTCAATCGTTATTTCACTTTTAATTTTATTTTATTTACACGACTAAATATGCGAATCCGTCAATGGAGAAGGAGGACGTCATTCCCTGATATTGCTTTGGGACCGTTGGGTAAAATGATTTCGACCAAGCTGAATTTTTCAGCTTTTCGCTGTTATAGAGTCACTGGGTCTACTAAGTATATTATTTCGTCCAGGATTTACAAATTGTTGAAGAAAATATTGAATCTCTGCAATGTAACTTCAAAAGGTTTAATAATTGCATTTAATAAAGTACGCATACTGAACCTATATCGGCCATCGTGGATAAATCAATATGGATAAAAATATAAAAAAAACATATGAGATAGCAGGGGCAATACAGATTTATATATGCGAATAAAAAAGGCTTTGATAAAATCACAAGCCCATGATCGGACACATTCCTCTCTAGACAGTCAGATATTCATAGATTGAGGATTTTTTGTTTACATAAATAACAATCATGCATCGCAAGTGGTGTCCAAAGAAAGCTAAGGCCGCTGACAAACGTTTCTATCTATGGGCAATTAACCCTATCCGGCCTGGGCTTTTTGGGACGTATCCTGGCCTGGGGGGAGGGGGAGGCGAAATAGCCCCATTTGGCTCCCCCCCCGCCCCCCAGGCCAGATAGGGTTAACCCATAAGAGGAAGCAATTTAGACTTTCGGGCTGTCCGATTGCTCTGGTTACACTGATTCGTTTGATGTTGATGGAAAGGCGTGTGTAGATCAGGCTGGTTGAGGGGAAGGCGTGTGCAGATCACGCTGGTTGATGGGAAGGCGTGTGTAGATCACACTGGTTGATGGTAAGGCGTGTGTAGATCACGCGGGCTGCTGGTAAGGCGTGTGTAGATCACGCTGGTTGATGGTAAGGCGTGTGTAGATCACGCAGGTTGATGGTAAAGCGTGTGTAGATCAAGCTGGGCGTGTATAGCTCACGCTGGTTGATGGTAAGGCGTGTGTAGATCACGCTGGTTGATGGTAAGACATGTGTAGATCACGCTGGTTAATGGTAAGGCTTGTGTAGATCACGCTGGTCACAACATTGTAGGAAGATTTGTCCTCATGCGTAAAGCTGATGACGCAAATTCACAGAGAAGGGTTGGACACATAACTATGTCGATCTACAGATAAACAAACTTTTGAACCGACATGTTATTTTTCCTATTTAGAAGCATGTTAAGATTTGAATTTTTCAAAAATATAACTGACTAAGCAGGTTGAATATTGTTTTTATTTCCAAATGCAATGATGCCTGAGATAAAAAGGAAATTTGAAAAAATGTGGTGTACATGACGGATTTTAGATAGAGGGCATTGACGTTGGATACCACCATTTCCTTGATACAAAGCAGCTGAATACTGGAATTTCTATATCCACTTTAAAGGTCTGCAAATTGTTTTTAAAACTAGTTCTTATTAGCGTATGCAATGCTCTCTCGGGCTGTAGTAGTACTGGTTCCCTACCTCCACCGGTCGTCAGCCAATGGAATCGCTTCTCTACATGTACCTTGGAAATCAGATGAGTTTCAATAACCGCAACTTGATCTATTTGGCTGACTCAGACAACTGTGACATCATACCTTTAAATGTAGGGATATAAAGACTCAGAGCGGAACATCATACGAGTTAATTTCCTCTTCAAAATTTTCGGTTACCGTCAATAGAAGTACGTTTCGACACTGTTATCACCTGGTTCCATAAAGTGTTTCCTTAAAACCAAGTAAATGTCGTGCATATCCTTCGTACTGTCGTTGATATGTGGATTAGTCAAAGCAAGGATACTGTTATTAGGCCTTTCCAGAATTAGAAAGCCTGAACGCTAGATATGTGACATAATCAGGACCTGGAATATCAATATCCAAACATTGAGAATTTAGCTACATGTATGTCGAACATCCATTCGTCTTTCTTCACTGCGTTTCAATTTAATGCACTCCATGCCGGATTTTCAAAGCTGAAAGTCTTCAGTCGCGTTTGTCTAGAACGTCTAGGTCATATTCTGCAGCGATTTTTATGTGGTCAGGGGAACTGCTACTAAACAACAAAGTCTTAATCTGTTAGACTTGTTTAAGGTTAACAATTTCGATTAGAGTTCTTCTCGAAAAAACTAAATGCACGTGAAGATAGAAATACGGTAAATGAGTGATGGTTGACACTTTGAATCGCGAAATTATAAAGCTGTAGAATCTTCAAAACCAAGAAATCGCGAAAATGTGATGTCGCTAAAACGTTTTATAGTACATGTATTAGCAGCATTGAAATTAATATGTATTCACTTGATGCAAACCTCGACAGGGTCGACAGAAGGCCATGCATTAAATTACGACTAGGCGGAGAAGATTATATTAAAGTTTCAAGTAAATGCATGAATATGCCCAAACAAGGTGTGCCTTCTTCCGGTAGCTTCAGGTGCAGAGGGAATGGGCTTTCTTAAAATGATTTCAGACTTATCGGAGAAAAGTATCTGTCTGCAAAGAGCAACAAGAAGTGTTGCCCAGGAGAATACCTATATTTTCGAATTCTTCGTGGATATTGTTACGGAAATATACAAGCAATTTCACGACCAGGGAAATATTCCAGGCATGATACCATTCAGATCATATTTATGTCTGACACAATCCATGGTGGCCAAGTTTGTTGGTCATTGACCACTTATGCAACGTTCTCTATCGAGTTATTCCTTCTGTATTTCATTTATCAATTATTCCCAACCGCCATTAAAACTTCAGTTTCTTTTATTTGACAGGAGATTTTCTGCGGAAAGAAAAAACAAACAACTACCTGGTCAGGTTTAGTGATGTACGTCGAACTGACAATCAAGGCAAATGAATAGATCCTTCGAGATGATACAATTTGGAACAGAACAGACACCAAATGCCTTCGTACGTGGTATTTTAATTACCCAAAATGTCAGATCCTTTGCCATTATCAAAGGTATTATGCTGCAGACATCACATTTTGCCAATTAAATTTCTGTGGTCGAGGAAAAGATTTCCGAAGGCGCCTTCCATCTGCGACGGGATAACAATTAATCTGATATTTTAATGATAAAGTCGTTATACCAGAATGTCAGGAACCAGCTGACGTCCACAAGAAATGTCTCCTCCAAAATCTGCTTTGGTCATCATAATTGGTTTGCAAAATATTTCATTTCTGTCACGTAACACCAAAAGACACGGTAACTGGCCCTCATTTTACGAAAAAATCAATGAAGTCGTTATCGAGGAGAGTCAAAATGGAAAAATCCAAGATACATTAAAATACAGATGAAGATCGAAAGAGCAACGGAATTGTATAACAATTGTGCTGAACAATAACTTCTTCAGATAAGTTAGTGAAGCATAGAACAATGAATTCGTGAACTGTATAGATACCCATGACGATTCTAAAGTGTCAAAGAGGATGTTCTGGGCCACGATTCTATCATAAAGCAATCATGTGACCAGACGACGTAAACTACAACTTCGAGTTGTTCGACATCTAAACAGATTCGTTTGATGTGTTGGGTAAAGCGTTAGTGGATCGAGCTGGCTAAATTTCCCACTATTCAATGACGATTTGTCATCATGCGTGAAACTGACGACGCTAATGCACAGACAAGAGCTGAATACATAATCATGTTGACCTACAGATAAACACCGGTTTGTCAAACTGGTGAACAGAGATGTTAACCTGGAGATCACAAGACTTCACAATCGCAATAATTAATTATAAATCCCTCCAGTATTTTCCACTTTCTGAGGTTCTTTCGCGTGACGTGGAAGATATCACAAAAACTCCACAGGCTATAATAATAGCTAGGAACACCTACGTTCGCCGAGATTCGGATATCAAGAAAAACTGAGAGTGGAAGAGTATATGCATCAGTTCTAACTAATGGTAATCACTCGTCTCTGGAGCAGGAATGTATGCCTAATAATTAAACACATTTCCGTATAATATTGATACCAGTCTAATACATAGCAAGCGTCAGATCCGACATTCAGTGTTCAGCTGTCGTCCATTAAAGAATTTCCTCGTCAATAATCGAGATATATATTTTGTTTGACAGTTAGCAGCAATACGTTTGAAATTGAAACATCTGCTGTTCTGCTCCAAACCAAGAGATCGTAGATTTACATGTATATTAACTTCGATTTAGACAGCAGGCGAGATAAGGTTGCGAGTGAAGCAGAACCTGTGATATCACTACCCAGAAAGAGAATGCGATGTCGGAATGCGAAATCGTCCTTAATTAATTTAAATGAAATACAAATGCTGAGTTTCTCCAGACAAGAGCAGTCTGCTGCAAGAGCATCCTATCTTCATGTTGATCTTTATCGAAGATGTCGAATACGCCGTGACTTTATCACGTCTCTAGAAATTCTCGGAGTACGGAGTTTGCTTTATTAATGCATTTCCCTTAGTCTGAAACCGTATTTTTTTTGCATGGCATCTTAGATTTGGGAGTAAGCTCTTTACGTTTTCAAAGTACATAACATTCTAATGTCCAGACATGCTATGTCATCTGCAACATTAAATTCGAGAGTTCCTACCACAGATCCAGATTCGCTGATGTCTATTCTTGGTGATCATGGAGAATTTGAAAACCAGATTTGAAATGGATGTTGATTGATAATTCGGGCATATAGACGTATTCATCACATAAATGGAAATATGTCAGCAAAAACGGAAACGGGGGTAACCAACGAAATACTTATATTCGATTGCCGAAATCTTCACGAATATTGTCATTTCAGTTAGAAACTTTATAAAACCCCAAGCATGATATCTTTCAGTGTTTCGGAACATCGATACCTGTATTTTTCCAAGTTTTCACTATATTATACTGATGGTGAATAGTTCATTTCATTTCAAGCTTGTTTAGTCAGTGTTTTAAACAGACAACTTTATATTCAAGGATACTCCCTAGTTATAAATAGCTACTCTCTAAATTCGACCTTATCCGTAACTCCAATCAGATTGTCAATGTTTCGGTGCGATTGGAATTATTTCCGATCTATAAGATAGAAGTGGAACAGAATAAATCTGTTGTGAACTGAGAAATTCCATATAATAAATCATAATACACTGGAATTTTTAATCTATTACTCACTAATTCCAAGCTAAATATTTAAGAGTTTAGATAGAACAGCGTGCAAGAAGGCCGAGTACATTATGTCATGTGACCTTTGTCAGCTTTCGAAAAAAATATTAATTGTGATGAAGCTTAATTTAGTTCAGTCTTGTGGCAATTTAAATCTGCATAAGCGAAATTAGTATTTCTGGTGATTTTGATACATTGGTTATACTGAGCTTAATCGGATGTCATACATTGGGTATTTTATTGAAAACCAAAACTCACATGCAAAGAGTGTGAAATGGATCTTGTATAAGTACACATACATCCAAAAAATGTAAAGTTATGATACAAAACAAGGGTGACTCCGAAAATATTAGCGTGAAGTACTTTGTGGATCAATATTTCGAAATTTATTTGATATTTATTAATGTCATCGTCAATGCATGAATAAATTTATGTCACCTTCCTCCTGTATTATGCTAAGTTAATCAGTGGACCCCAATGCTGTACCGTTATGCATTTTCAAATCGTTATTCCATATGACAGTACGCATCTATTACAACTATACCACTCTTATAATCCGCGCCATTATGTCCGGAAATTCATTCGGTCTTTGAAATAATGTAATATTAGAATGCATGATAATTGGTAGTATATTCAGCGATTATGCTTATTACACAAGTAACGATGATCACGCGCGACTCCGTATAAAAAAACATCACAGACAATAACATGACAGATTGGAGATCAGAAGTGAACAGAACAAGTGTGTTTTACGTACTGAAGATAATCAGCTCACGATGTGATAGATCTCTCCTCAGACGGTTCAGACGCTCATTGATTGTAGAGGCCCATTTGTGCAATATATTCACAAGTTGTATGAACGGAGAATTTGCTGCCCGCAGAAGGACGATTCTCTTGATCAGCAATTATCATATAAGGCGATATAAAGTGCATTCATGAGCCGACAGAGTGGATGACCTATACAAATCCGTTTGATGTGCAAACTGTCGAGATCGAGTCGAGCTGGTTTCAATTCACACGCTATTCAAGGTAGATTTGCATGTACTTACACGTGAAAATGACGATGCTAATTCACAGGAGAGGCTCCAGGAAGAAAGGGTGGTGTTGCTAGTGGTGGAGGGAGGATAGAGAATATGGGAGGGAGAATAGTGTGTATGAGAGGGAGGATAGTGGGTATGGGAGGGAGGATAGTGGGTATGGGAGGGTATCGAAGTCAGAGACACACTTGGATCCAAAAGAGAAATGTAAATTTCTTGCGATTGACGGGAGAAAAAAGCACGAAATTTCTTTGTATTGTGGGAACAAGAATCACATATGTGACTGTCACGGACTAGTTATGAAGTCGGTGGGCCGGCAAACAAAAAGGCAAAGACAGTTTGAATATGCTTCAGTAATAATCACAATTTAATCGGTCTCGTATCCTGGTATTGGCATTACACACATCGCTCCGACTGTTTACACGTAGGCCGTGGAGACCTCAGTTATTCTGGAAGGATAAACAGACAATCGTGAAGATTGGCCGAGCGGATAGACGTCAATGCCATATAGAACAATATTTACGGCTATTACGCTAACCACATATTCATCATATTTTAAGTCCAATTTATTCTTAGTCGAACAATTCAAAGTGTGAAACCGAGAATCTCATTACAATATAAAGTAAAAAGGCTTCAACCTTACCTGGAAGGATAAACAGACAATCGTGAAGATTGGCCGAGCGGATAGACGTCAATGCGTCGAGTCCTTCCAGGTACCGGTATTTATTACAGAAGTTACGTAACAGTCTAACGGTAGTCGCAACTAAAATTATAATACCTCTCGCGGACACCGACCACAGTTTAGAATATCACTAAACCACTATATCAATATTTAAATACAATTGCAACATACCACAGTCCGGTAGTCGTCAGTCACGCACACATCAGCATAACTCGAGAGACCCAGTGTCAACATTAGCATAACTCGCGAGTCCGAATGATGAACAAAATTTATTAAGGTGGAGGGGGACATCAATGAGTTATTAAGGGGTGACAAATGCGTGGATGAAGTTATGAATGATTATGATCTTATATGATTATAGCTACTAACACCATTCTAAATACCATAAAGCCTGAATACATGTACATCTTCATGATATTTAATAATTAACATCGTGACATGGTTCCCCGCTCGGGAAAATCTCGTCCCGATATTTACCCTGATACTATGTTATCCAGTCACCCAATCTGTCCGAACGTAGTCGGTTTGGCTCTCGTCGATTTCTATGCGAGCGCCGTACCACTGGCCTGCCATTATGTTCTGTGTTCCCGTTGGTGAATCTTGGTAAGGGAGCGCTGTCCACACGCTCTGGTCTCTCAGTGGTCAACCCTGGTCCAGGAATGTTGCCATTTCGCCCAGGCACGGTTCCAGTAACTGGTAAGGGCGGTCCCGGTAGCCTATTAACTGCTGCGGGGGCTCTCATTCGTTCCACATTAGGATTGAACGACGGGGTTTCTGGCCTGAGATTACTACTTACCAATCGTTCCACCATGACCAACTCCTCGTCGGTTTTCGTCTCCGACTCGGATGATGACGTAGGCAACCGCTGATCCTGTCTCTTTCCATGTGCATGCCTAAGTTTAAAACTATTAGATTTAGGCGACACTGGGGACGGGAGCGACAAAAAAGGAAGTAACATGTTTCTGTGTACAACTCTAGTCTTCCTCCTGTCACTTTCGCGCTGTACCTTAAATACAGGAATACCACTATTTGGTTGGGACACAACAACATATGGGGATTTTTTCCCACCGATCGGCCAATTTATGTTTACCCTTTAAGCCTACGTTTTTGACCAGTACACGATGAACTAGAGAAGGGACATAGGTTTTCCAGTCGGTTTTCTGATCATCAGTGAGTGTGCCTAACATGTTTAGGAGTGTGGAATTAAAGCGCTCACACATCCCGTTTCCTCCCGGGTGATAGGGCGTGGTCCTACTTTTATCCACACCAGCGATCTTACACAATTCCCTGATAAGTTCGGACTCGAAATTTCGGCCCTGATCGCTATGGATTTTACCCGGGAACCCGTAGTGGACGAAGTAGTTATCAAATAAGGCCTTGGCCGTCGTACGAGCAGTTTGGTTCCGCGTGGGAACTGCTTGCGCGTACCTAGTGAAATGGTCCGTGATGACCAATATACTCGAATACCCACCTTTAGAAGTTTCTAGAGATAGATAGTCTATACAGACCAACTATATTTGCTGGGAGGTCTGTATACTCACCAAATATGCAGTTTTGTTTGCCGTTGATGTTTTTCTACGGATGCACCGCTCACAAAATATCACTTTACGCGTCACGTCCTCGGGAAGACCTGGCCAATAGAACCTGGATCGCACGAGGTCCAAAGTTCTTGCGGTAACCTGGTGACCAACATCGTCGTGGAGACCCTGTAAAACAAAATCACGGAACTCTGTTGGTAAAACTAACTGCACTAGTTTTTCACCGGCCTTTATCGACTCGCGGAACAGTACACCATCTTTCAAGTCCAGTTTATCACAATGTTTAAGTATTTGGCGTACCTCTAAACTTTTCTGCGATAACAAGTCACGTGTGGGCTTACGGCCCTGTTCTTGAAAATGTATCACGCTAGCAATAGCCTTATCGGCGAGTTGGGATTTTCTCCATTTAACTGAATCCGACATTAAGGGCAAACAAACTGGAGTAGCCGAAATACAGTCTGATATACAGTCTAATATATCCAGGAGAGGTTTCATCCTGGAATCCCAAACACTCCACCAACGGCACCACTTCAACAACCCGGCACCCGCAGATCGCCTTCACAACATCAAGGTCGAGTGTTTCGTTCGACGAAAATGTCGGGTGACGAGACAACGCGTCCGCGTCGCAATGTGTCTGGCCGGATTTGTACACAACATTGAAATCGTATGTAGATAACTCTGCTAACCAGCGGTGACCGGTGGCATCTGGTTTGGCCGTGGACAGGACATAGGTGAGCGGGTTGTTATCGGTTTTTACCGTGAAACGATTACCATAAAGATAGTCGTTGAACTTGTCACAAACCGCCCACTTAAGCGCGAGAAATTCCCGTTTGTGCGCAGGATAATTTCGCTCAGCCTTTTTCAAACCTCTACTCCCGTACGCGATAACACGTTCCACCCCGTTCTGTGTTTGATACGCTTCGATTACCTTCTCGAATGTTTCCTGGTGACAGCTGTCCCATCTCCACTTTGGAGGACGAGGACCAGTCAACTTCTCCTTCGTCCTCGGACTTCGTGGGCTGACCTGTAAGTAATTCATTCAGGCATTTGACAAGTTTAGCATAGTCATGCACATAGCGGCGATAATATCCAGAGAACCCCAAAAATTCCCTAAGGTCCTTAATATTTTCCGGCCTTGGCCACTGTTTAAGGGCTTCGATCTTTTCGGGGTCTGTTTCGATATCGTGTTGTGAAACTATATGTCCCAGATACTTAACACGGTTTCGGAAAAACTCGCATTTTGATGGTTTTAGTTTCAAGCCATGTTGTTTTAAGCGCAAGAAAACAGATTCCAAACGTTTCAGATGTTCCTCGAACGTTTTGGAGAAGATAACGATATCATCAATATAGATGAGACACTCTTTAAGGTGAAGATCACCCATACATTTCTCCATTAACCTCTGGAACGTTGCTGGCGCGTTTGTAAGACCGAAAGGCATGCGGTTGGCCTCATAGAAACCTAAGGGCCCAACAGAAAAAGCAGTTTTGGCCTTATCCTCCTCTTTTAACTCTATTTGCCAATAATCCGAACGGAGGTCCAGTTTAGTAAACCAGACGGATCCTGCTAAACAATCTAAAGTTTCGTCTATGCGGGGTAATGCGTAAGAGTCGCGTATTGTTCTGGAGTTGAGCCTACGGTAATCAACACAGAACCTTAAGCTTTTGCCGGGCTTGCGCACATGGACAACTTCAGAGGAATAAGGACTACTGGACTCCCTTATCGCACCACAAGCCAGCATCTCCTTTAAATGTTCTCTTACCTCATCAAATAAAGCTGGTGGAACCCTGCGGTGTGCTTCCTTGAACGGGGTATCGTCGGTTAACTTAATTTCATGGGTAACAGCAGTGGTATGTTCTAGGTTTAACAGATTCCTAGACATAATACAAGACCCGCGATTGAGCAACGCCTCACCCTTTTGTTTTTGTTCTGGGCTAAGTAAACTCTCACTAAGATCAATGTTAAACTCCTCTACGACAGACTTACCCATTTGATTTGAAACGGGCATAGAGGGATCCGATACACCTGCAGCACGATCGCCGCCTGCCGGGAGTACAGACGCAACCTGAAGTTCACAAAGTTTACTTCTGGGTGGAATAGCTATAGCTCTGGCCGATATGTTACAAATGCGCAGTCACACAGGCTGTCTTACCACCAGCTGTATAGTCAACAACTTGAGGCCCAACAAGTAAGCTACCATTCAAACCGGAATTACCTAGTTCGGCTATCACAGTTTGGCTTACCTTTGATGGGTTATGAACCAAACCCTTAACATTCAGCGTCTCATTTGGTCCGACTCTAAGTGATCTGGTGTTGGTGGATCGCACCGTGCCAATATGACCGTTATTCTGCAACAGTTTTGTCGCCAGAGTCCATGGTCCGTTTTTCGTATCCGGTACTGCTCCTGTAAACAACTTAATTACATTTGTTCCCACAATTACTGGAACGTTAAGGTTGTATGATGTATCTGGTACCACTAACACGGGAGCAGTCATTTGTTTCTTACCACCAGGTACCTTAAGCTCAACCTCTATGTAACCAAAGAATGGAAGGCTATTGCCACCAGCTCCACAGACATCCAGATCGAAGTCCTTAAAGGAATAGAAAACATATGGTCAAAGTATATTCCATGCGGAAGAGTAATGCCCCCTGTGTCCAAAAACCATAACGGTGATTTTTTGCGATTTTTTCCAACTGAAATAAAAACTCTGAAAGACGCGAAAAAGGCTGCAAATCGACAGGACATAGTCGCCGCCATTGTTAAATTTAGGCTGAATTTGAGCCAATCAGAAAATTCGGATTATTTTGTGCGCTGCGCGTGACGTCACTTGGCTCCAAGATTCTCGCTGTTAAAACAGAATAACATGCCGGTATAGTTCAGATTTCCGCAGTGTCTGAAACGACCTGAGAGTATTTATGCAGGGATTTTAATTAGAAGACAAGTTTGTGTGTTTGTACGAGTATTTCACAAATACCCTGTCAATATGTCACAATGCGTGGCGTTTGGGTGTTTCAACAGGGCTGACAGTGACAGTAGGCCGAACAATATTCCGATTGACGTCTCATTTCACCGATTTCCATTGCGTAAGCCCGACTTGCTGAAGCAGTGGGAACATAACATCAGTCGACAGGGCTTCAAACCGACGAAGAACTCAAGACTTTGTTCCGCGCACTTTTCACCAAATTGTTTTAAGGGAGATGCTTATGCAAAATATGGAATCCATCCCGAGGGAACGCAGAAAAGATTGCTGAAAGAAGACGCTGTGCCAACTGAGTTTGTGCATCGTCACGCTCACAAATCAAAACGAGTGTCAACAGTTGCCAGGTTGGAAAAGCGAGAACAGCAAAGAAAGATCGGGGAGGTATTGTGTTCAAGTTATTTATATTATTGGTGATCTAGGCCTATGGCTGTCCACAAAAAGAAACATATTTTCGTAATTGGGTGATTACCGCGGGTCGAGTTTTCAACATACATTTGAGTGGGTAGTTGTTGCTGTTTCTTAGGGTATTTGCGGGTACTTTCTGGATCAACTCTATTCGAGACGGCTGATCCTTATTCACCGATCACTGCGGGGAGTAACGAGGTGAATCTTAACAGGGGATTAGATAGCACATTGGAGGACATTTCATCATAAACTGTGGTTCAAAAACCTTTAGTATGTCAAAACGGTCCCTATTCCCTAAACCATGCTTTAATTTCATGACTTTTATCTTTGATGTTTTTTAATTATTGACAGTTTTCTGACATGGCTCTATTCAACTCAATGTTAAGTTTCACCGCGCTGCTTCATCAAGTGTGAGGATGTGTGCTCCCTCAAATTGGAGATGTGGCATGATTTCTACTCCTTAGTTAACTTTTTGTTATGCATTGGTTGACTGGGTGATGGCAAACAAAAAGACATTAGGTACCGGTAGTGAAGGTGCGGGGGGGGGGGTAGGCTTCAAGTTATTCAAAATCTCAATATCACAGGTGTTGTGACTTATTATCGGTACTAAACAGCTAAATGCATATGTCCTCCTCAAACCACCAATTTTGTGTTGATATTTTTCTGCACGCAGCATGATGTTTCTTCCTAAATTTCAGTTACTGTCAGAGTCCTCACAGAAGGAGATAACTGTGTGTCGGGAATCTA
>JAVTVY010028227.1:0-11395 GCA_036873755.1 Hanleya hanleyi
TCGATTAACGAGTAAAACCGATAAATATCTCGTCTCGAAGGGTCCCGGTTTATCTCTATCGATTGTTGTTCCCGGTTTGCTCCCGGTTTTCTCTCGAAGCACAAGTTCATCTCAATCCCCCTCGAAATAACTCGACTTGCTTCGAGAGTGGATTCGAGATGCCTTCAATGAAGGTTTAAACCATTTGGAAGGTGTGCTCTATAAATATATAATTCTCTGTGGCAGTGAGGTTAATCTCGTCAAGGATATATGCATTAACACACGGATAACGAATCAGTTTGAACATGATTCATTTAATATTATGTTGTTTTCCATCTACAGATTTGTACTCGCATTTTTGTTCTGACAGCGCAAGTTCTCTACATGCTATGCATGGAAAAAAAGAAACATCACCAATTGACATTGCATTAGCTGGCTCTTATTGTTCAGTGTAACATATTTCGGGCCTTTATTTAAAATTTAAACCACTATATGAGATACGCCCAGGAGCTGCGCATTGAAATAAATTTTGCAAGTCCCCTGAAAGTATATCAGATTCGGAGATCTTTATTGGCAATAATTATTTGATAGAATCTTGACTCAGAGCATTTCCATCATAGCTCTCTAGATTTGTATCTAATACCGCTTACCAGGAGACTATTCTGTGAAGTCATGTGACGCAGTCAGTATGTCGGCACCTCTTCCCACTTCCCTTATATGTGTTGTAATTCAGAGTTACAGGGGTTTTGAAGACCATGGAAGACAGTGGTTAATTCATTGGAAATCGCAGAATATAGACATAAAGGCTCGATCGAAGTGTTCCCTACCAGCCTTTCACACTGACAAATTGCGGTATCGTCGAGAGTAAAATATGTGGAATTGCAAGCGTCTAGTCCGTCATTCATAATCCAGCCGTCGTCCATTAGAGAATATAAGCGTCCATAATCCAAAGACCTATTCCATTTTCCATATAACAGTATTAGCACCAAATTCAGAAAGACAATCATAGTAGACAAAAACATAGGCTTGTTTCCTGCAACTTTAAAAGGATGTGGCCGTTGGTCTAAAACCTGATTGCACTCGGAATTGTCAGTAATTACTTTCATTATCTGGTTAATTTTCTAGACGCATAAAATCAGCGAAAAATAATTGAATGTAAGTATATGTTCCGTTTCTTTGTTTTTTGTTTTTTCTTTCAAAGAAAAAAATTGACCCCTCTCTCTTCGCTGGTGGTTCAAATCGACGGATTTCTCAAACCGACCGCTGTGCGCATGATCGACACCTCTAGTTCCGAATTTCAGAATTTCCGCTCACCTGCAGGCAAGTTTATGTCAGAAATAAACTTTGTTGATATAATTTTCTTATTTGAACTCAGAAAATGGAATCGGCAGTGAAGAAAGGAAAAGCCTTGTGTTAGGTCCACAGCAATAAAGAAGATCTATAGGTAACAACTTTTGCTATATACGCCGACTTCTAAATGCCTATCAAAGAAAATTAACATACTTTAATTTTTCGTTGATATCTAGTTGACGTGTCAGATATTACTATCAATTATCGATGTGGGAGCATGTCGTTCAATTATATATTGATAAATTATATGGATAAATGACACGTTTTCTTTCAGTTTGATTCAGTACACATCAGGACAGATCAATCAAACGATTATATCGATTAAACGTTCATTAGCAGGGGAAACATATATAAAAAACCCGCTGTCAGGATTCTATTTTGGGCCGCGATATGCGTATACGACGAGCGCTCCCACAATATTGTACCCGCGTAACATTATGATCGCCTGAGAAGCTAAGAAACGGCTAAATTAGCGGCAAATAGCGGACATATGGAAACCGGGACCCCCTTCAACATTATCGATCAAATTCGTATCAATCTTAGAAACCGGGACGTTTCGATCGAGATAGAACCGGGAGCAAACCGAGAGACGTCGCCAGGGGTCCCGGTTCTGCCCTCCCGGTTTCAGCCGAGAATTTTCTCGATCCATCTTGAAGGCGTCGAGAAAGTGACTCGATTAATTGGACGTGACCCATAAAACCTTTTATTTATAAAAAAAATGAATTCTTCTATTAAAGCCAATATTCATTGTGAGTTATAGCAATTTACATAGGAGTCTCGAGAATGGATTTTCGATAACGGGCTAGATTTCTAATAATACTAGACGCAAAGTCGCCGATGAATTGTTTGTTTTCAGCCTTTACTCCTGAACTACAAATATACTTATATGTGATGTATGTTTATGTTGTAGTCGTTACCTTTTACTGAGTCCCTGTTTACCTTTTATAACTTTGAATATATTCCGGAATATCGTATCGTCAGTTTCCCAATTAAATATCGCAGCTTACAGACGTGCCACTTGTATTGGCTTTGTTTCCTATAGGATTATCTGTTCAACGCCCATTAAGAAATTATGTTATGGAAGGCTAACATTCAAAAATCCTTCAACGACAGACGTAGAACCATTGTATTAAATGAGATATATAGCTTTGCTTGGTTATAAAACTTCAATTGTTGTTGAAAACTGTAACATCTAGAACTAGCTATTAATCTGGCTTTGTATGATGTTTATACATTTTGGGAGTTCAGTAAAATTTTGGTATATCGTACGGGAAATACCTCTTTCCTCGAGAAAATGTTTGTGTTCTATGAATACACATTCCAAAGTAATTCCAGTGATAGAGGCCTTGTCTGCTGGAACAAAACTTGAGATTATTATTTGAGGCCTTGTCTGCTGGAACAAAATTAGAGATTATTATTTGAAGCCTTGTCTGCTGGAACAAAATTAGAGATTATTATTTGAGGCCTTGTCTGCTGGAACAAAACTTGAGATTATTATTTGAGGCCTTGTCTGCTGGAACAAAACTTGAGATTATTATTTGAGGCCTTGTCTGCTGGAATAACAAAGAATTTATTTCGGATGACGGCAACGTGTCTCTCAAGGTTTGTTTTACTTTAGGCAGGGTATGTCTGTCGATATGGTGGATAACCGTAAGATATGCATGGTGTATATCACAAACCCGAGAAACCTCGAGGGAAGACACGGACATATGTTAACGTCGTCCTAGTTTCTGCAATAATGTTTCGCGAGGTGATTGATCTCGTCAAATAACCACGATAACGTCTACGAACCCACGCGATTCACAGTTGCCACTACTACTAAAGCGAATCAAAATCCTATAAAACTGATGCATTACAACAGTGAATGATATATTCTTCACATGTATTTATTATCTTTAAAGAAGTATTTTATTCAGAACATATACGTCGACCCCTGATAAGAAATTACATGGGCATAAGATGGAATATTCGAAATATATTGCCTCCGAGGTACAGCATCTTCTTAGACGTTCTTATGTTCATGTGATGTAAGTTAAGATTACCGCCTTATTGGTGTGGCATTCGCCCATAATCACTTGTCGGGTATCTCTATGACGAGATTCACTTATTTGCATAGTAATTAGAATAGGGTTCATATGAGGATGGCCCTGCTGTATTCATATCGGCATGGGAGTCACTTGATTACCTGCAACATGAATGCGATATATCCTCGGATTTTCCCCAGACTCAGAAATATAAGAGCCGATACTCTCTCGCTTCAAAGCCTATAACATTGGGATTATTTAGTCTTCAGTGTGATTCATAACGCGCTGGGTACTTCTAAAATGGTTGCCATGACGACGTACAAAATGTGTGTTAAATGACGGTCGAATGCCATTTTGAAGAGAATATATATGAAACACGAATGGGTTTTTTTCTTGAGTACCACTTCTCGAATAAGTACATGTATTACCACAGCGTTATGTGTTCCCAGCTTTTCTTACAATAATTTATACTGCCACAATTATTAAAGCTACAAATATTTCAAAAATGATTACAGGTAGAATAATTACGTATATCATTACGAAACTCTGGTTTATTTGAAATTCTGGCTATTGCATTCAGATTGTAGTTATAGGACTGAGTGAACATGAGATTATATGAATATTGATCGAATGATGCGAATACGTCAGAGTAGATCGGTACTGGAATTACCCCTCCCGCTATTTTGACAAATATTCAACAGTTCACTCACAGTCACCATTGGGCATACTCTTTAACCCTGTCTGGCCTGAGCGATTTGGGGAGCGCCGCAGCCTGAAGGAACGGAAATTTCCCCCTATGTATTTTCGCTAAAGCTAAGGCTAAAGGGCTGAAACTTACCACACTATATCTTTGGATCAAGCTCTACAATAAAATGTAAAAAAATCCAAGATGGCCGCCATGATGACGTCACTGTAACGTCATTTTCAAAAGGAGCATTTTTGGACGATTTTTCGGTCAGAATTTTCAAAAAAAAAATGTTTTTCTTCGCAAAAACTGCATGACAAATTAATAATAATCTGATATGAAATAAATTAGGTTTTACCCACATTTCCATACAGAAAAGCTAACATTTTGAAGAAATATGACGAAAACATCACTTTTCTGGTACCCCACATGGCCGCCATTATAAATTTACCCATGGTGCTCTGCTCGGGAGTTTATGGAAATAGGCTCAAAATGACCCCAATATGATAACCTATAACGTCACGATTTCAGACCCTCTATTTGTACTTATGTGAAACGGCTATTTCAATCTTTATGGGATGCTGTGAATAATAACAAACTTCATGAGTTAGAAAAACTGTAGGCTATACTCATTTGAACAGCCAGAAACGTTTCGATCAAACCATGGTCAGGCGATGTAGAATCGGCCATACACGATTAACTCACGAACATTTACTTAAAAAAAGAGCCAGTCCCAAGGTGTATTCCATGCCATGAAAATCTCACGGTGAAATGCATAGATTTTAAGATAGTAAGAGATGATTTTTATCGAGCGACTACTTTGGAAGATCTTTTAGTCGAATGATGGAGGATTGTATCTTGGGTTATTTGAGAGAAATCGGTTTGTTACATAAGTTTTAGTGTATGTTTTAATGCGTTGGATTACTAAGTTATTGACTGGAGTACTTGATCGTCGCTATATAGCTGAAATCTTGCTGAACGCGATATTAAACCTTAATTCTCTCTCTTTCTCTCATTTTCTGTCGTTCCGGGGATAGCGCAGAAAGTTTGGTGGGGGGGGGGAATTTTGTACCCCCTCCCCTAGGCATGGTAGGGTTAATTTAATGGGGGAGGGGAGGAAGGGGAAACGAATCTGGGGGTGTTTTTGGCGATACTAAGACATACGGTTTCATTTAGGTTTCGTAAACGTTATAGAACCGCGTTGAATCAACATGCTGAATTTTTGCGTTATTTTTGCGAAAAACATCACTGGCCGCCAATTTAAATTTACCCATGATCCTCTGATCGGGGTCATGCAAATAGACTCAAAATCACCCCAATGTGATAATCTAGAAAGTCACAGGGGGGGGGGGGGATAGGCCAGGTAGGGTTAAGAATAGGTCCGATATTCAATACAGACATGCAATTGATATCTGTACTAACAACTGAGATCTCCTCCATACGTTGTGGCTGATAGCATTTGAAACTGGGATGAATAGTTACCGTAGTGAAGCAAAAACCTAATTTCTTTAATTCTGAACAAATAGCTACAGAAAATCTTAATACCGTTAAAGCACATCTGTTTCTGGCTTTTTCGTATACATTTTAGCATGAATTCTTTTAATATAAACGTCAATATGAGCTTTGTATGCATCTCTATATTGAAGCTTAATCCTCAGAAAACTAATATTCACCATGGAAACACATTTCAACAATCAACGCCATAATTTAATAAAAGTAGATAAACAATCGTATTAGCAAATTAGTTGGACCTAATCTAACCCGAAAATTGACCTGAAATGATCTTAGATGGTTTAGCATCTGCGTACTAAACAACTCTCCTTCAATATCTTACCCCACATCAAACTAATTCAGTGCGGTTTATATCCATTGATAAAGAAAAATGCTATACACGTTTTATGAAGACCAAATATACTTAAATGTTAAAACTAATTGAGCATGACCACCCATTTGATTAACAGACCAATAATATATATCTAATGCCATATTTGGCCAAGTATTTGACCTAAAATGACCTTCAATATCCAAAATCCACGTGGTTTCTCGGTCGTCAGTCATACGAAGCATGCCATGATTGATAAAACCCGCTTGCCCTTTCTGACGATTTATTGACGATTTGTATCGTGTTACCTATAATATGAAGAACGTTGAAGATAAGAGCACCTACATATCACTTTAACGCATGTTAACATTTATTCCAGGCATACAAACCTGCTGCATCACGCTAGCACTGATGGAACAATAAATATGATGTTAATCAGAAGACTGTGTGATTTAAAGGGGTTTCTTTGCGTAGCAGGTGAGTTATCTATCGATAAAGTAATGAATCATCTTTCGTCGACTTTGCGACAAAAGAGATGATTACAATTTCGACATCTTAAAATATCCGTATTTGTACAGTAATATACCAGAGGGACTTGCATATGGCGTATACATATCTCACCTAGTAGCATTTGCTAGACCCTGTGTTAAATGTGACGATTTTAATCAACGTCACAAAACATTATTACAGAAACTTCTAAAACAAGGCTATATTATCGAACGCCTCCACTGGGAGTTACTCAAATTTGGCGATACATATCGTATGCTGATAGCAAACTATGAACGTAGCGTGCAAGATCTATGGCGGTACATTTAGTAACTCATGTCTAATTCCGCTTAATACCGGGCTTGGGGCCTTATTAACCTATATATTTCAAGATCCTCGCAGTGTTCATGTGAACAGTCACAATCAAAGCGTGACTGAGATACATCTAATCCAGATACAGACTTTACAAATAAAATCATATGGATTAAGACTACTATTTTTGGAACATGATGTCTGGCATAATTGCAAACTGTTGACTGCTTCTCTCTTACAGGAAATTAGCCTAGTTTATGTATACTATGATTTATTATCTTAATTTGGTGCTAATGCTATTATATGAATTAAGTCTTTGGATCATGGACGCGGAAATTCTTTAATGGACGGTTGAATATTGAATGACGGACTATACGCATATATCTTGTATATTGTTAACACATATCGGTGCTATTATGTCTAGCATACTGGCTGCAGTAGTATACAAAGGGCAAAACGAGGGCCCTTGACCCCGGAAATTTGCATATTTTGTGGAGGTCACGTGGAGGTAGTCAATCAGAAGCGAGTATTGTGTCACATGGGGTGTGGTGGATGGGTGGGTGGTGGGTTTAAGATGGCGGCTGTGGTGGATGGGTGGGTGGTGGGTTTAAGATGGCGGCTGTGGTGGATGGGTGGGTGGTGGGTTTAAGATGGCGGCTGTGGTGGATGGGTGGGTGGTGGGTTTAAGATGGCGGCTGTGGTGGATGGGTGGGTGGTGGGTTTAAGATGGCGGCCGGTGTGAGTGAGTGCAAGATGGTGGTGGATGGGTGGGTGGTGGGTTTAAGATGGCGGCTGTGAAAGATGTATTCATCCGCGGTTATGCGATCCTACATTTAGCGTTCATAAAACATTCAAGCTAGTCTGGTGATAATAAAATTTAAAGATCACATGTCCAACACATACTCACATAATGAAAGCAAGAATCGAACTTGCGACCCCTCGAGATGAAGGATACCCGTCCAGGTTTCATTTTTTTGAGGTGTACTGAAATGCTCTCTCTAATTTATGCCACGGTATCTATTTTTACATCTAGGTTGAAGATTTATATCGACACTGCTACACACTTTTCGAGATGTGTTTTCACTTTCGATGAAAGCACAAAACAGTCTAAAATGAGTCTAAAAAAATTCACCTACGCTAATATTTTCTAGTGTTTTGTAGAATATAGATTCGCGTTCATTTCTATTTCGTCAAGAAAAAATGTTTTGTAGAATATAGATTCGCGTTCATTTCTATTTCGTCAAGAAAAAATTTTCATCTCGAAAATTGGCAGATTGAAATGTTCTCTCTCATTTTATGCCACGGTATCTATTTTTACAGCTGTCAACTGTTATGGTTTGGTCACAATGTTGCCATTTTCTCCCCTATATTTAGCGTCCACAAAAAGAAGAGTATATTACAGCAATTATGTTCAAGAAAACACCCCGCTAGAAAATTGTCTTCAAATTGTCTGTTGTTGTGGGAGTATAAAAAAATCCTGGTCAACAGGGGCGCGTATATTTCGTGCGACGCTATGTTGCCAATGCATTGAAATTTGAATAGGTTGTCTGCATGGGTTTCAACGCAAGTATAGTACTAAAGTCTAGCTTACCTGATAAAAGAGTTTAGTCCAGATGTATACCTATATTCCATACTCCCGGGCGTTTGATGCATATCTGGGGGCTGTTTTTTTCCTAGGTGGGTATAACACACCATGAAGCCTTCATCACGATGCATTCGTATCCTAAAAAAATATGGGTATCACCACGAATCTCATTCCATATATATTTTTTCGAAATTCACAGATATTTCCATCGGTAAATCCGGTGTTCAGTATACCACATGGATGAAATGAACGCACTAAACTATGAAGCTAATGATTTTGGTCAGCGGCACACACATGCTCCCTGGTTTGGTGTCGACATCCCAGCGGTTTTCTGTTTCTTGGCTTGTCACGGATTTTTTCGAAATTCACAGATATTTCCATCGGTATAAATCCGGTCTTCAGTTTACCACATGAATGAAATGAACGCACTAAACTATCAAGCTAATGATTTCGGCCAACGGCACACACACACATGTTTCCTGGCTCTTCCTGGTGTCATGGTGTCGACACCCCAGCGGTTTTCTGTTTCTGGGGTGTGACGGTAGATTAATTTCTCCCTCCCATACACCCACGTGGGGTAGGTGTGGTAAAACAGAGGGTGTTCAGCCAATGAACTATAAGAAAAAGATATGTGTGTGCATATTAATAAACCACGTTGGCTGTATAGGTCGTAGAAAATGAGCGCCTAAAAAATGAACACATTTCATTACACTGTTGCGAATTGTTGCGAGTGCACGTGTGACTCAGTGCGTTTTCATATCCCGCTATAGTATTTCACAGAATAGAATATCGGCTTATAAATTTGGGGTGGTGTGGATAATTCAAGGGTCCCTCCTTGAAAGTCTGAAAGATTTTTCAGTTTGATGAAAACATTATTTTTCGGCTGCAAATAAATAATGCGTGAATTCTGATAGAACGTGAAACAATGTTTTATTCACGTGAACAATTACTATATATTACGTATACAAGGTAATTTCAATAATACAAACAAGTCAATTCAATTCTTTTTATTGCTCGACTGAATTTACCTGGATACTTAGCAATGAGAGTCCACTGATTTGTTTAGCTGTAGCTGAGTTCCTACATAAAGTGTCTATCTTCCGCTTAATAAAAAAAATAAAAACATAAAAAATCGGCGAGTAGTAGACGAAGGGAAAATTGGGAAGTACTGACCATGCCCCAGAATACTTCATATGCATATCACGGCCTTAAGGCCTATGTAAGATGTAATCTACTTCACAGTTTAGTAGTATAAAAAGCGCAAGTCCTATTGACCTTGCCCCTCCAAAGAAATAAAATCGGCTCTATTTCATGTATTTTACAGGAGTATATACGCAGGTCACGTGGGTTGCGACGTCACTTCCGGGTTTTCACTAAAAACTACCTCCAAACATAGAAGAGTTCCAATTTTTTCCCTTAGACGTCCGTATGTTCATCCTCCAAACCCACAAGAGTTCCAATGTTCAACCGCCGGGGTGTTTTCCACTGGCCTGGCCCGCCCCAGCACGCAGCGCGCGCGTCATCACGCGTCATCCCCGGCAGTGCCCGCGCGGACGCGGGTCAAAAGGTCAAAGGGTCAGCTCCAGGTCAAACGGTCCAATGTCCAATGAGACAATGTTGCGCTATCGCTATAGTCAGAGCTTGAGCACAAAAAAGCGGATTGTAAATGAACCTGGGAAAGATGGGCAGGTCCATTTGGACCAATCAGCGGTCGAGAAAAAAGAGCCAATCAGCGATCGAGAAAAAGAACCAATCAGCGGTCGAACAATCAGCCAATCGAATTGGGGTACTCACGGTGTGCTTTCGCTGACGTCCGCGCCTACATGTGGGTTCTTGTACACCCGGGTAATGTTTTTCTGGACATGGATGGGTTACCTTTGGCTCCATTCTAGGTCACTGATTGGCTAATACGGTGTTCAAAGCCACTTTCATGCATTATGCTCATAGAACTTATAGTCATAATCTATACGTGTTGGACGAGTCTCTTCACTCACCGTATACACGTACCTCAATGAAATGCCCGCTCCAAACCTAGACCAAAAAACACGTACTTGGTCTGTAGGCTGTTTTCATTGGCTCTCTATTTTTACTATAGTGCTCTTGCATTCTAACCTTGATGGGTTACCTAGAACTTATAGTCATCAACATAATCTATACGTGTTGGACGAGTCTTTTCACTCACCGTATACACGTACCTCAATGAAATGCCCGCTCCAAACCTAGACCAAAAACACGTACTTGGTCTGTGGGCTGATTTCATTGGCTCTCTATTTTTACTATAGTGCTCTTGCATTCTAAACTTGATGGGTTACATTTTGGCCCCATCCTACACCACTGATTTCATTAGGAATAAAACACACAAGACAGGGTTTTTTGGTGAGATCTCTTTTTTTTTTTTTTTTATTCAGTGAACAATAACAACGTGTGAACAACCACGTGAAAACTGAAGCCCAGAACAAGGGGCTTGTAATTAACTGAAGCCCAGAACAAGGGGCTTGCACATTGAAGCCCAGAACAAGGGCCTTGTAAACTTAAGCCCAGAACAAGGGGCTTGTCATTAACTTAAGCCCAGAACGGGGCTTGTACATTGAAATGATGGGCGGCCCAGTCATAGACGAGTACATCGCGGTCCTCGGCCTGGGGGTACTCGTCAAACATCTGTACGATGGTAGATAAGGGTCTTCCCGGCATCGATGGTACAGGTAAAACAAGCAATATTGTCCGCACACGCCACTGGTCAGGCTTTGCAACGTTTGACTGTTCCAACACCACGTCTCTGTGCCTTGATCCATGAAGTCTGTTAAATCGGGATGGAGGGTGGCAGGCCGTACGGGTCAAAGTATTCGCCCTGCTGTTCTGTCAAGTACACGGCCACCCAGTGTTCACCGGGCCGATCCATCGGGTCCGTGTTGAGAACGTAAGCAGCAGGATAATACGGTCTAATGGAAACACATCTCGGGCGAACACCCCTTGAAACACCCTACGTGTCCCTGGGTCATTCTCCAGCACGGTGGTTATCTGGTCTCTATCCATGTTAGGTGGAGAAGTCACACAGGACGTTGCGCGCCTTGTCCACTTGAATGATGTTGTCAAACTCGGCGTAGCAGATCACATTGACGGTGGTCGCCGGGGCTCGTGCAAAGTGGATTTCC
>JAVTVY010028228.1:0-10769 GCA_036873755.1 Hanleya hanleyi
GTTCTTTTTAATTTTCTGACTTTCTTTAATTATATAAAGCTAGGATTCGTCGAAATTCAGATTTTGTGAAATAACGAATTTTTCAGATCATTCTTCAAATTCCAGGTCGAGTATAGTTGAACAACCACATGACCTATATATTAAATAGGGACCCTCGTATACAAAATAATAATAATATAATTTCGGCAAATTTACACAATATTACACATAGTAGCAGGTCCATATTTGTTCGTGGTGAGAATATCCCGCATTAAATGCTGATTTGTTTAATTATTATGGATAATATCGTGGCTAACTTTTTAGTGGGTTCCGCATGCTTAGGATGTTTCGATTTATTCCTGAAAAATGTGTAACGACCTTGACCACGTGACCAACCCTGACCGTTGAAAAGTTCTCGTCCCAGAACACAATTTGCGTTCTGAAAAAACCCCCAGTGGATTGGAGTGTGGTTTGGCATTCATTCGACGTGAAGATCGACGAGTGGTCGAACATAACACTAGTACCGCTGATGGCTTAATTATTCTTTCTCCATAAGATTGTTTCCATAAATACGAATTACTTTGTTGGCGGGTTATATTCCATACCAAATTGTCATTTCAACAACAGTAAGTAGTTTTAAACTAGGGTATGGGGAGTTTTTCAGGGGCGAACTGAGAATTACTAGGCCAAATAATTAGTGCCTTCTAGCCTACAAACTTCAACGAAAATACAACATTTTCTTTCGGTTTGTCTGCTATTATTGAAACCTAAGCAAGTTTTGCAATTCAGTCTTTGATCTCTGGCCATTGATTGCCAGCTTCTATTTTGTATTTATGATTCGTTCCCCATAACCAAAAAAGAGCCTCCTCCCTTTACGGAACATACAGTTGTTATTCAGATACTCTTCATTCCACCGAAAATCGTCGGCATCCCACAATAGAGCTCAACAAGGCAAGTTCATGTATTTCTAGAACACGCCTCTCGGGCCTTGGTAGATTCTATGTCCAGGATCTGGACTTGATTTCAATGGCTAGTGCTTTGTGGCGTAAGTTAAATAATCCGTCAATGGAGGTGTCCCAGCTTATGACGTGTCAAAGGTCAACTCAGTCTGTACTTTATCTGTGCACTTACATGAACTTTCAAGGGCAAATCCGCATTTGAAATGTAGGCCTACCATTGTCATGATTTAGCCAGGTCCGAAAATGTTCATCGACGAAAATACTCTACATCATGATTTGGTGTAAGTTACATGTAGGTGCCTTGGTTGTGAGGCAGGAGATACAATCTCAATCTATTGAGTTGATATTTACACTCTCCTACCAATCACATGAAAATACAGGTATGTTAATTGGTATTTCACCTGTACAAATAACGGTTGCAGTTCTTTGGTAGTCATGAGCCCGATACTCCATTGTAATTCGATACGTCTTATTGCAGACGAGGATCTTTGTCATCTGGCCGTATTCACGCTGGAAAATGGATTCACCGACTCCGGAGTTAGGTGCAGGATAGATATTTTTCAAATTTCCTGTGCTTTAACATGGTGCTAAATAGCATACTTGACAATATTGTGCAGATACTTTTGCTAAAGAAAAGTGGGTTACTTTAATAGCATCTGTATTCGATATTTAGCACTTTTATAATCTAGTCTAATTATATATTGGCATTAAATATCTGTAACACCGTGTCGGAGAAAGGACAATATATTCAATATTTAGCACCTTTATAATATTATCTAATTAGAATAGATTCGCACTTAAATATGATAGCCTTATAAGAGCCTTTTCAGAGAAAAGACAATATATTCAATATTTAGCTGTTTTATAATCTACTCTAATTTGAAGAGATTGGCATTGAAATATCTGTAACACCGTGTCGGAGAAAGAACAATATATTCAATATTTAGCACCCTTATAATATCATCTAATTAGAATATATTCGCATTTAAATATGTAGGTGACGTTTGAGAACAGACAATATATTGAATATCTAGCACTTTGATAATATCATCTAATTAGAAGACATTCGCAGTTAAATATCTATCTGGCGTCCGAGAAAGACAATATATTCAATATTTAGCACCCTTATAATATCATATAATTAGAAAAGATTCGCACTTAAGTATGTAACTGGCGTCTGAGAAAAGACAATATATTCAATATTTATCACTTTTATAATCTATACTAATTAGAAGAGATTCGCAGTTAAATATACACAAGAGCCTTGTCGGAGAGAAGATAATATATTCAATATTTAGCACCTTAATAATATCATCTAATTAGAAAAGATTTGCACTTAAATATGTAGCTGGCGTCTGGGAAAACACAATATATTCAATATTTAGCACTTTTATAATCTATACTAATTAGAAGAGATTCGCAGTTAAATATACACAAGAGCCTTGTCGGAGAGAAGATAATATATTCAATATTTAGCACTTTTATAATCTAGTCTAATTAGAAGATATTCGCATTAAAATATCTGTAACACCGTGTCGGAGAAAGGACAATATATTCAATATTTAGCACCTTTATAGTATTATCTAATTAGAATAGATTCGCACTTAAATATGTAGCTGACGTCTGAGAACAGACAATATATTGAATATTTAGCACTTTGATAATATCATCTGATTAGATGAGATTCGCAGTTAAATATCTAGCTGGCGTCCGAGAAAGACAATATATTCAATATTTAGCACCTTTATAATATCATCTAATTAGAAAATATTCGCACATAAATATGTAGCTGGCCTCTGGGAAAAGACAATATATTCAATATTTAGCACTTTTATAATCTATACTAAATAGAAGAGATTCGCAGTTAAATATCCACAGTGTCAGAGAAAGGACAATATATTCAATATTTAGCACCTTTATAATATCATCTAATCAGAATATAATTTGATTATTGTAATCAAGTACCAAAGGAAGATGTTGTTTTTGGCGTTTTGTTTCTTTCGAAATTACATTGAAAGGGGTCGATTGTCTCCGAAAAACCTTCGGTCATTGGGTACATGCCAACATACAGTCTCGTTGAATGATTGGTGTGTTGTGCCAGTAAGTCTGAATACATATCAGCTGTTTGCATCTGTGATGTTGCCTTTATATCGCCCGTTCTGTAGGCACCAATCAAGCTTTACTTGAGACTGTCTTAAACATCCTATATACCAGCACATGCGCATTGTTTAACCAGGAAGAATGATAGAATAATCTGTTATTGTCTGAGTGGAGTTGCACAGACCACAAATGAAACTGTACTTGCGACTGTCTTAAAAATCCTTATATACCAGCTCATGCGCGTTGTTTAACCAAGAAGAACGATAGAATAATCCCTGTTATTGTCAGAGGAGTTGCACAGGCCAGCAAAGAAGGTGTACTTGGGACTGCCTTAACATCCTTATTCACCAGCCCATGCAAGTTTGAAAATATGTAGTATTTGTGCTAATTATACAATATATTTTCTTTAAGGAGAGGCAGTCGGACAATTGGGAGCTGCGATTTAGAAGAAATATTCAATATTTATCATGACTGCAATTTAGAAGAAATATTCAATATTTAGCATTTGTGCTAATTGTACAATATATTTTCTTTCGGGAGAGGCAGTCGACAATTTGCGTTTCCGAATTATCATAAATATTGAACATTTCTTCTGGCTGCAATTTAGAAAAAATATACAATATTTAGCATTTGTGCTAATTATACAATATACTTTCTTTGGGAACAGGAAAGTCAAAGTGCTAACTAGCAGTAATCCTAGAAATTATCTTCAAAGTAGCACACCCCTTTCTAAATATCACTGATTTTAGAAACTATCTGCGAAGTAGCAGATCTGTTAAATAGCATGCGAGACAATAATAACCATTCCTGCACCTTAAGGGACCCCCTCCCACGCCCCCCCCCCCCAACACACATTTGTGGCGGACACACCCTGCCCTACACTCTTCATATTTTATTCGCCCAATTAGGCGCCGTAAGTTATGCCACAAGTGACATCATAGATGCGTGGTTTTCCGATCATCATCCACCCCCGTAGGCCTAGTGTTGCCTGACCCGATTTATTTCTTATGTTCAGTTTTAATGCTAAAAAAAAAGAGAACAAATTTATGGCAGTTTTATAGGGTATACCGTTTTATAGTGGTGTGGGCGGCGATCTTGTGAAGATATGGCCGCCACATTCACGCACGTTGTCATTATACTTCGGTTCGTTACAGACTAACTTTTTTGTTATATGTGAAACTTATCCTAATCTATCCATTTTCTTTGACTCCGGACTCTCCTCCAACTTCTTTCTCTCAGAAATAAAAACTTTTTTTTTTATATTTTAGTGGATGGTATTATATTTTATGGGGCCTAATTTGTGGGAATATTTTCAGATAAACAAAACAAATCTTGAATTCCATACATATTAAAATATACTTTTCGGGAATGATCAAAAATCTATTTTCACTGATTTTTCATTCTTTTCGAAAATAAAACTTCAGTTTACTTTAAAATGCAATAGGATCGATTTTTTTTGTCGAATGTATTGTTACAGTATTCCTATTTTTATTTGTTGTGTAATGACAGGTTGTAATAATATTGTTGTCAGTTGTTTTACTTTAACCCTAATATTGGTCTGGACGTTTGGGGATGGTGACATTTCGTGAAATAGTTCTCTTAGTCCTTGGGCTGGGAGACGGAAACTTCCCACAATGCGAGTATATCTTGGGCAAAAGCTCTAAAATTTAAAATGGCCGCTTTGATGACTTATAACATGTAGGCCTGATAGTAGTAGTCATTGCGTAAATGGGCAACCTTTTCACCCGGATGTAACTATGACGTCACAGGGGTCACTGAGGTCAAGTGTGGGATCAAGATGGCGGCATTGGCGGCCATGTTGTACACCGCCAGTAGTGTTACGGCATTACAGCGCGTATTTTGATGCGTGCGCAGCATATTTTGTGGCGGAAGTGGGGCGGGTCAGGGGATTCCCCAGTGGGGGTTTCCCCATGACGATCACGTGATCAAGGCATGTCTAGACTTGTTCTGGGTTGTACAGTTCTGCCATACGTAGGATGGGTACTAGTATTTCGCTGACGTCCTAGTAATAAACATAATCTATAGGTGCGGTGTGCGCATGTGTTGTGGTTGGTGGAGGTGGGTTTAAGATGGCGGCTTGGTGGTTGGTGGAGGTGGGTTTAAGATGGTGGCTAGGTCATCTGGCGATCACGTGATCAAGGCATGTACTGACATGTTCTGGATTGCATCAGCATTGGCTGGGTGCCAAGTGTTGACTACTATAGGTCTGGCAACCTTTGACCTTTGTATTCCTCCGCGGTGATGCGGTCTGGCGGTGATGCGGTCGCGGAAGAAAGCTTCCGCGGAGGAAAAGTAGTCCCTAGACTACAAATACGCTGCATGGTCCGATTGGGGCGAGTGAGGCTCTTTTCAGTCATGTCATGGGTGTTTTCACAGAATAAATGCCATGCGGAGGATGGGTACTAGTATTTCGCTGACGTGCTAGTAATAAACATAATCTATAGGTGTTGTACCATGTTAATAGGATCAGTCTAGCATCTGTACCACCCTAGGGTCGAGTGTTTATTGTCCCGTGTATCTCCGCAAGAAAACAACAAACAAAATAGCGGCTCCAGGATGGTGTGGGGATGCCCTTTCCATATCACGGCGTCGACCGTAGCGCCATCTGCACACATTGACGCAAGGGAGACAACTCGTGTAGCCTAAGGGTATGAAAATAGCCGTGTTGGAGCTAGGGGAGTTACTACTGGTCCAATGGGGTCGGGTGAGGTATCCATGTGAAGCTTAGGTGAAGGGGCATCTGATGGAGTGGGTGTGGGGTTGAACTAGCGTCATTCTGCGCATGCGCGGTGGCCCAAGGGTATGGAAATAGCCGTGTTGGGAGCTAGCGAAGCCAATAATGGTCCAATGGGGTCGTATGAGGTATCAAAGTGAAGCCTAGGTGAGGGGCATCTGACTGGACTAGTGGGTTTGAACTAGCGTCATTCTGCGCATGCGCGGTGGCCCAAGGGTCTGGAAATAGCCGTGTTGGGAGCTAGCGAAGCCAATAATGGTCCAGTGGGGTCATATGAGGTATCAAAGTGAAGCTTAGGTGAAGGGGCATCTGACTGGACTAGTGCGTTGACATAGCGTCATTCTGCGCATGCGCGGTGGCCCAAGGGTATGGAAATAGCCGTGTTGGGAGCTAGGGGAGCCACTAATAGTCCAGTGGGGTCATATGAGGTATCCATGTGAAGCATTCGTGAAGGAGCATCTGACTGGACTAGTGGGGTTGAACTAGCGTCATTCTGCGCATGCGCGGTGGCCCAAGGGTATGGAAATAGCCGTGTTGGAGCTAGGGGAGTTACTACTGGTCCAGTGGGGTCGAGTGAGGTATCAAAGTGAAGCCTAGGTGAAGGGACATCTGACTTGACTAGTGGGGTTGAACTATCGGCATTCTGCGCATGCGCATAGACGTTTTGGGATGTAGGGGAGTCCCTAATGGTGCAATGGGGTCGAGTGAGGTATCCAAGAGAAGCCTAGGTGAAGGGGCATCTGATGGGTTGGGTGTGCGGTAGGAATATCATTCTGCGCATGCGCAGATGCAATGCGGAGCTCTCGTCCAATCAGAAGCGAGTATTTCAAATCTGTCACGGAGCTCTCGTCCAATCAGAAGCGAGTATTTTGACCCGGTGCATTATGGGACATATCCAAGATGGCGGCACGTATGTTCAAGATGGCGGCACATCCGGTGTCGAAAACTGGCCATTTTTGTCGGGATGTGGTCACCTAGTGTCGAAAACTGGACCCTGTATGGGTCCCGCTAGACGTGTTGGAGCTAGGGGGAGCCACGAATGGTCCAATGGGGTCGAGTGAGGTATCAAAGTGAAGCATTCGTGAAGGGGCATCTGATGGGCTGGGTGTGGGGTTGAACTAGCGGCATTCTGCGCATGCGCAGTCTGGCCGTAGTATAGAAATAGACGTGTTGGGGTGTAGGTGGGCCCCTAGTGGGTCGATGGGATCGAGTGAGGTATCCATGTGAAGCCTAGGTGAGGGAGTTACACTAGGGTGTCGTTTCCATTCTGCTGCGCAGGTCACGTGGTGGGGTTGTGACGTCACTTCCGGGTTTTTCACTAAAACTACCTCCAAACATAGGAGAGTTTCTAATGTTTCCTCTTAGACGTCCGTATGTTCAACCCTCCGGGATGTTTCCCGGCGCGGCCCCGGCCCCCCACCGCAGCGCGCGCGATCGACAACATAGAACTTATAGTCATCAACTTCATCTATACGTGTTGGACGAGTCTCTTCACTCACCGTATACACGTACCTCAATGAAATGCCCGCTCCAAACGTAGACCAAAAACACGTACTTGGTCTGTGGGCTGATTTCATTGGCTCTCTATTTTTACTATAGTGCGCTTGCATTCTAACCTTGATGGGTTACATTTTGGCCCCATCCTACACCACTGATTTCAGTTTGACGGAATCTCCACATTGGGCATTGATGCATTAGGAATAAAACACACAAGACAAGGTTTTTTGGTGAGATCTCATTTTGTTTTTATTCAGTAACAACAACAACGTGAGAACAACCACGTGAAAACTCAAGCCCAGAACAAGGGGCTTGTACATTGAAAGAACTGAAGCCCAGAACAGGGGGCTTTTAAACTTAAACCCAGAACAGCGGGCGTATGTACATTGAAAGAATTCAAGCCCAGAACGGGACTTGTACATTGAAATGATGGGCGGCCCAGTCATAGACGAGTACATCTCGGTCCTCGGCCTTGGGGTACTCGTCAAACATCTGTACAATGGTAGATAAGGGTCTTCCCCGGCATCGATGGTACAGGTAAAACAAGCAATATTGTCCGCACACGCTACTGGTCAGGCTTTTCAACGTTTGACTGTTCCAACACCACGTCTCTGTGCCTTGATCCATGAAGTCTGTTAAATCGGGATGGAAGGGTGGCAGGCCGTACGGGTCAAAGTATTCCCCCTGCTGTTCTGTCAAGTACACGGCCACCCAATGTTCATCGGGCCGATCCATCGGGTCCGTGTTGAGAACGTAAGCAGCAGGATACATACGGTCTAATGGGAACACATCTCGGGCGAACACCCCTTGTAAGACCCTACGTGTCTCTGGGTCATTCTCCAGCACGGTGGTTATCTGCTCTGTATCCATGTTAGGTGGAGAAGTCACACAGCACGTTGCGCGCCTTGTCCACTTGAATGATGTTGTCAAACTGGGCGTAGCAGATCACATTGACGGTGCTCCGGAGGGCTCGTTGAAAGTGGATTTCCAACCGTAAATTGCCTTGCTTGGCGAGGGCCAGCTGATGGTCGTTCTCTAAGGTAGGGGTCAAATCGAAACAGAACAACGTGTATCCGTTCCCGTAGTCCACCCGACTGATGAAATTCCCTTCGTCCTGGTTGATTTGACCGGTGGCTGTAAACAGGCTCTGATAGGCTCGAATAAAATTCGCGCGCCCAAAGTTCGGGGTTAAGGCCGTGGCTGGCACCTGTTGTCCATCCACATGCAGGGCCACAAAATTGATGCCGAAATGTTTAAAGTCAAACGGATTCTCTGGGTAGGCTCCACTGAAACTGGTATTTTCCACACATGCCAGGATCAATCGCTTGGGTAGTTCCCCCAGGAACAGGTTGTCTTTGTTGGCGCTCATATTTCCAGCAGACACAGAGAACACTTTGGTTTGCACACGTCGGATAGGGTACTGGGCTGGTTTTGTTTCCAAGGCTTTCATGTGTCCCAATTGAACGGCTGGATTCGGTTTCACTTTTCAGACATACAGGACTGCGTCTTCGATGACAATCTTATAGTCAGCTACATGCGCCTCTACGTTAGTGGCCATCAAGGCGAAGGTCGGAGGCGCCCGTATCAGTCGGATTTTGATGGGAACCTTGTTCAAGAGGTATCGGTCTTGCATGAACATGTCTGCGTGCAGTCGACCGATCATATCCACCGAGACGCCGTTCGTGGTCAAAGCCTTCCGTTGGCTATATCCCGTATTGTCGTTCTCTGCGCCCATGTGCTCGGCTTTGTCCTGGTAGAATAAAGCGGCTGTCAGTTGAGATTTTTTAGCCTCTCGCCCATGCGACAACAGCGTCTCGATGTAGGCTCGATAGGGGTACGTGTTGGTCGAGTCACTGATGAGTTTATCGCTGAGAAATATATCCACCTGTTGAAACATCGAGTGCAGCCAGAGATTCGTCAGGCCCACCGTTGCTTGGTCGACGATTCTGGCGCCATCTCCACTGACGATCTTGGCTTTCACATACAAGTAGGTATGGGCTAAATCCACATAGGTCGTATCCGCATTACTGATGGTGAACTCGATGGGTCCTGTTGCGTTGATGCTGGACAGCGGGAGATGCTCCACCCATAATCCTTGTTCGGCACTGGTCTGTGTGGGCGGCACGGTCCACAAATCAAATTCACTGTTGGTGGAGGAGCAGGACTCGGCGTGGATCAAGGACATGTTTTAAGAAAAGATATCCCGGGTCTTCTTCGATGTGCGTCGTCGCTGGGTCGGTCGTCGACTGGTGCTTGGTCTCGGTGGGGCAGCTCTTTTATTCCCTACGGTGCGTTGTGCTTTGGCCACCAAGACGCCTCCCGCTTCTTTGGCCCGCCGTTTCAAGGATTCTTTGGGTGCCGTACCCGCCAAGACATCACCGGCCTCTTGCAGTCCACTGCGTACCGCTTGTTTGCCGATTCTCGCTGTGGATAATCGCTATATAAATGACGCAGTGAAGGATATATATCCACCTTCACTGGATTTGAAGGAAACTACAGATAGCCCTACAGGCACATCTTATTTAGATCTCTATCTCTATAAAAATGAAGCGGGCATTCTCTCTCGTCGACTTTTATGACAAAAGAGATGATTACAATTTCGACATCGTAAACTATCCCTTTCTGGACAGTAATATTCCAGTGGGACCTGCATATGGCGTATACATATCTCGCTTAGTAGCATTTGCTAGATCCTGTGTTAAATGTGACGATTTTAATCAACGTCACAAAACATTGGTGCAGAAACTTAAAAAACAGGGCTATTCCACCAAGCGCCTACACTCAAAGTTTCTCAAATTTGGCGATACATATCGCATGCTGATAACAAAATACGAACGTAGCGTGCAAGATCTATGGCGCTACGTTTCGTAACTTGTGTCTAATTCCGCTTAACCCGGGGTTAGGGGCCGTATGAACCCATGTACTTCAAGATCATCATGGTACTCATATGAACAGGCACAATCAAAGCGTGACTGAGATACATCATTCTTTAGATGACGACTTTACAACGAATATTATGGATTAAGAATACTGATCAGCGATACCGATTTGATATTTTTGGAACATCATGATGTCTTGCCGGCATCATTGAAGACTGTTGACCGCTTCTCTCTTGGAGGAAACAAGCCTATGTTTATGTATACTATGATTGTCTTTTTGAATTTGGTGCTAATACTGTTATATGGAAATGGAATAGGTCTTTGGATTATGGACGCGGATATTCTCTAATGGACGACGGCTGGATTATGAATGACGGACTAGACGCTTGTAATTCACCCCACGCGTCACCAAGGGCAGGAACGTTTTCACAATGCTGCCGAGTATGTTCCCCAGTCCATGTCCTCGTTGCATGCGTGCACCGCTAAAGACCGGGAAGCCACCCCCGGCCTGTTGGGCATAATAGTCGGCATAGCTGCGTGCATCGCACTCGTAACGTACTTTCATTATGCAAAGTGGGGAGCACGTGCTTGTCGAAAGTG